>JANPWX010000161.1:605125-652346 GCA_024734555.1 Trochalopteron elliotii | reverse complement strand
GCTGGGGACCTGGGACAAAAGGCATGGAAAGTGCAGGAGCAGGGTTAATCCCACCCATGCAACCCACCGGCCACCCACTGCTCTCCTCACAGCTCTGATCCTTGCACAAGGCTCAGCACCTAGGTGGCCAAGGCAAAGTTAAGGGGTATAAGTGAAGGGGAGATGGAAAATCAGCAATTGCAGCACCAGGCTTGGGAATTAAGTTGTCACCTCCTGCTCAGAAACCCCAGGAGAGGTCCCAGTTTGGGGGCTGGGAACAATCCCACTGTGCACACTGAATTGGCCTCCTGGCCCCTGCAGCTCAGAGTCACCACACAGGACATTCTTCCTGGAAACCCTCTGCATCCCAAGTCTGGAGAGGCCAGTTGCCCCCAAATCACTGCCCTGAGATCCTCACTCTCTGCATCCACCTCAGCCAAAATGAGACAGCTTGGCCAGCTGATGCAACAGAGAAGCCACAATGCCCATATGGCCTGGACATGATGATCAGAGGTTTGAAAGTGAGTCCTTCCTCCCACTCAGTCGTGACACAAACCCAAATCTTTTGAAGCAGTGGTGAATTGATCAAGTGGGTGCACCTGGATAGGTTCTGCTGGACCTGGAATTTGTCAGATGGGTGCCAGAAGTGCTGAATGAAGCTTTTCAGGACCCACAAACCCAGCAGCTGGTGCACTAAGCTGAGCCCCCTTCCAAAAATCCCAAACTACCATCGTGACACCAATAGTTCTGTGTTTAAAAAAAACCCTCTTCCTCCTAAAGAAATATTGCAAAGGGAGAAACATCTCTGCTACTTGCCACAGCTCCTGGAGAACAAGCATTCTCAGGGATGAAGCAGGGTCTGTGGACAACAGGAAAAGCTCTGTGTACCTGTAAAATACCATTAAAGAGAATCCAGTATAACCACCTCACACAGGTAAACTGTACCTGCCAACAGAGACAGCTCAAACTGGGAGATGCCTCAGCACCCTTCCAGTTCATCCTTCTGGCTGAAAAATCCTGCTTCCCTGAAAAAAATGCCAAGCTGGGAGCAAAGAGCTGGGTTTCCAGGGCATCCCATCCATCCCAGGAAAGACACATTCCTTCAGTGCACAGTGGAGGCACAGATGTGACCCATGAGTCCCATGTCACCATCACTCACCCAGCCCCACCAACATCTCAGCTCACGTCCCCATTTGCTTCACATGAAGTGTCACTGCCCAACCCCACAGAAAACAAATGTCCAGAGGGAGGGGGATGGGAAGGGACCTCCTTTCTTTCCCTCGGGTTAATTAATGTGCTCTGCTCGTTAAGGAGCTGAGCCCTGAGGAGCAAGCTGTACATTACACATGGAATTGTGGAGTTCAGCAGTATTCCCTGGCACAGCCATGCAGGTAGAGCTGGGAACCACTAAATTAACCCTGGCAACCGTTTGCAGTAGGCAAACACCGTGGCTTTGGGAAACAACAACAATAAAGAGACAATATTTTTAGGAAATGCTACAGCAGAGCCAAAACATGCAGAGCTTAAAACGAGGATGGTTCTTTCTCCCTCTTATCCATCTTGCCTCATGTCCAAGAAGCCAAAAAGGATCAGGCTAAAAGTACACTCTTAGTTTTTTCCTGAAGGATCCTGCAAATACAGCATTACTATGGACTTCCACCACACCAACATGTACACCAGCTTAGCTGAGTGATTTTTACACAGACAGCAGGAGGAAAGTTTAGCTTCCCTAAGTTCACTTTAAGAAACCAGACCACACATCTGATGAAGTGTGGGATAAACTTTGGGCAACTCTTCTTTGTTGCAATAGGTGATGAATAGATAATGGGGTTTAAGGGCTTTGAAAAGGTCACCTGCACCATCTCCTTGCCCTAAAACAGGAGCCATAAACCATCTCTGTGCCTCCCCGTGTGTACATTTTTATATTTCTGGAGCATCCAGCACAAAAGAGCTCCTTGCTGATGGACACTTTGATGATTTAAGTGTTAAATAACAGATAGGTGCTATTTATGTGGAAATTATTTGTGTTGGGACAGAGGCAAGAAAGCAGCATTTTCTGCAGTGCCTCTGCCTGCCTCACCTGCACTCTCTCACTGCTCATCCATCTCCCAGGATTGCCAGGAACATTGCACATGTAGGAGCATTTTCAAACAGCTCACATTTTCTTTAGAAAGTCAACCTGTTCAGTAATGGCTCATTCTGCTCCTCCCACCCCCTGCTACAATACTCTCTTGGGACCAAGAGGGGAGAGGATTCAGCCTGCACTGGAAAACAGCTTTATGTACATTAAAATATCACCACTTGCAAGTCTGATGCCACTGCAACCTGCAAAGCCAGAAATAGCAGCTTTTTCCCAGGGGGAATAGAGAAGGACAAATTTCCAGCCTCCCAGAAGGGCTCAAGGAATGCAGGTGCACTTAGTCCTGCAGTACCACAATCTGCAACAGCAAAAATGTTACCAGAAGGATGGAAAAACATTGGTTGAGGTCGTTATGTTTTATATAATGTCCTTGTACACCTGTACAGTGAACCTCCAGCTCAAAGATTCAAATAAAACAGTTTACAGAGATCAAAAATCCCACATCAATCACTTTCCAAAACACTGAAAGAACTTGATGAAGCATTTAGTGGTGTCAGGGACCTCTATGGGGTGCTTGGGTAGGAAACAAAGAAATCATGGAATTATTTGGGTTGGAAAACACCTTAAAATTCATTTCAACCCAGGGACACATTCCCCTAGGACCTCGTTGCCCAAACCCTCATCCAAATTGGTCTTAAACACTTCCAGGGATGGGCAACATTTCCCTGCAACCAGTCATCACCTCAAAATTACCTCAATAAATTTAACATTACCTCCTTTCCCGTGATAATCAAAATCAATATTTCAATTTTCAGACAAAACCAGCTTTCCTTGTCCACAGAGGTGCAGGATTCCTGGCTCTGCCACAATCACCCTTTGCAACTCATCCAAACCATCCCAACCTGGATGTGCAGAGGCTTAGACATTTCCAAAGTTATGCTAAGAATTGGGACAACCAGGCAATCAGACATCTCCAAAAACACTCTGGTGTCTTGTAGGATTGGAAGATGATGGCAAGAGTGCAGCCCATCCCTCCCAGAGGTTAGAGGGGAGGTTAGGGAGGACAGGGAAGTGTCACAGACTATCAACAGGGCTGTTGGCAGTGAGAAGGGTGATGAAAAACACAAGGATGAGGCTTGCACAGGCTTTTCCTCCCCACACGGAAGGAATTGCGTGGGGAATATGGGTGTAGATCCTCCTGGGCTTACAGAATCACATCCCAAAAAGCTGGAGTGCAGCAAGGTGAGCCACAGCATGCAAGGAGCAGCTCACTCTCTTCCCTCAGGGGCCAAAAAGCCAGCAAAATTACCTGTTCCCAACGAGGAAGGACACTTCAAGAGGTCTCTCCAGCCACTCTGAGACACAAATGGAGGGCAAATCAAAGCGAGCCCTCAGTTCAGCCCTTCCCCTGTTGCTTTCCAGTCCTTGTGACCCCCCCAGGAAAGCACTGGCAGAGCAGCAGCTCTCTCCAGGAGACAGATCAGGACTGCCAAGGACTGACACCCATCACAATTCTGTGTACACCAAGCTTTGGAGATTTTTTGGAGATTCGTGTGGCTATAGCAGCAGCAGCAGCCAGGCCCACGGAGGGATGTGCCATGTGACTGCATCACCTTTTGGGAAGATTTCACTGTTCTTTGCCCCAGGAAACCTGGAGGGGACAGGGCTCCTTTAACACCACAGCAACTGAGCTAAAGCAAGCAGCCAGATTTTTAGGCAGGAAGCAGCCAAAAGAGCCCCAGGAGTTAAAACCAAGAGTTACTAACTCCAGCTATCATCTGCCTCTCGGTGCCATCACAGCAGCACACGGTTTTGCATTTTTGCTGGCAAGATGAGAACCTCAGAGAAGCCAAGCAGGGATGGAAAAGTATTTCACCGAGCAGAAACCACTCCTGGATGGCTCTCAGTGCCCTTCCCAGCCCTCCCAGAGACACTCAGGAGCATGCACACACAGCCCCCGTGGCTCTGCCACAGCTGGGGTTGTCGCCCTTTTGGCAGCCCCTGGATGCAGGCTGGTGGAAAATGCACTGGATGCAAGAGGAGAGCAGAGTGGCACTGCTGCAGAACAGGAGCTGGATGCAGTGGAGGCAGCAGCAGCAGCGGGGAGCGCCCGAATTCCCATTTAAATAAAATGCCAAAAGGCAGTCAGCGAAAGTGACATTTATGGTGTTACTACAAATGCATTCAGTGGGAAGCTGAGTAGCAGAAGCAGGTTGGGGGGGAAAAAAACAAGCTGTAGTGAAAACTGCCATCTGTATATTGTGCCCCATTTTTAATATTCTGTATTCTCATAAAAAGTGTTGTTTCTGTCACTATTCAATCTCCCAAACTCACACGGAACACTGTTAAAAGTCAGCAGTGTGTGAAATGGTATTTTAAAATAAATGAAACCCGCTCGCAAAGCTGCGGAGGAATATTGCAATGCCAGGGTGCTGACAGACAGGCATTGAAAAGTAACAACCGTTATCATCTTAAAGCAAAGCGGATTAAATAAAAACCCACAGCTAGTGGTGCATTACCAAGTCTGATATTGACACAGCTGCCGTGGTGGTTATTTTTCATTGTCTCATCAAGACAAAGCATCACGGGATATCAATCTTCCCTCTGTCAGGCCATGCCTGCTGTAAAGTTTTTCGTTTACATTTTCATTATATCCCTTTTATCTCAGCTGCCAGCAAAAAAAAATATATATATATGTATTTTATATATATACACACGCATCTACTTATATATATGTGTGTGTGTGTATCTGTAAGTGTGCATGTATGGATGTACTTCTGGGAATGCTGAGCCTGGTTCACCTTCCACATTGCCAAGACACAGTCTTCAGCCAGGAAGATGCTCCCAAGACAAAGCAAACCCCAACTTGGTGGGCTGCAAGGACTGGGTTACATCCCCTCCAAGTGGAGGCGGGGCAGTGGGGAGCTGCTAAAAATTTGACATTTTCAAAAGTATGATCCCCTGTGTGCTCTCTAGCCAAGAAATCCAACCCACACAGCTGCCAGTGCTGCCTGAAAACACCCCTTCCTGTAACCACGTTTTGCTGGGTGAACCAGCCACATCTGTTCTGCTACCGAGCTCAGTTTGGGGCATGGAGAAGAAGAAAACGAAGCAGAAATTGTAATTCTCCTTGGAGGGCACTGGCTGTCTCATCAATATCAGGAGCTGTAACATTTCTCCCTAGCTCTGCATCTGATCATTCCACGTGCTTCTGCCCATCTTTAACTTTTTCAGCCCTGCAGCACCACCCAAGTGTTTTCAGGCAAGTCTTGCCAGGGCAGAGAACTGTCCCCGAGCATCCCAGAGCCCCACAGAGCTCACCTGTCCTTTCCCTCCCGCTAACCACCCACCCTGCTCTTTCAAGGGACAGAGCCAGCTGTTTGCAGCTGGCCACAGCATTCCTCAGAGCAGCAGGGACTGCAGTTAAAAAAAAAAAAAAAAAAAAGAAAAGAAAAGAAAAAAAAAAGTCCTTTCCTTATTCATAAGAGAGCTCCATCTTCCAAACCTATCCTAAATAGCTGATGTGGCTGCTCCCTGAGCTTATGATTTAATTAAGTGCCGCCTACGACATTTCTCATTCTTGCGTCTCCTCAGAGGCGGCTCAGCGCTGCCCGGCACAGCCCTTCGAGAGTAGGAACTCTGGGAAACGTAGTTCGGAGTGGGAACACGGGGCTAAAGCAGCCACAGGAGGCAGGTGGTGCCCTGGGAGAGCTACAAACCGGGCAGAATAAACAGCGGAGCTCCTTGGAAAGGGGCTGCAAACAGGCAAGTGTGGAAGTGAGCACCACCAAAACCCCGCGCCTCGCTCCTGTGGCCCTCTGATGCAGAACAATCCTCCCTTCCTTTCCCCAGCTCCCAAACAGCCACCCAAATCCTCTGCAATGTTGGGCACACGCCTTTGCTCCAGTCCACAGGTGTTCTCTCTCTGGTCACAGCCCCCTGTGCTCAGTAGCAGGAGGGAAAGGTCGATTACACCTTCCCTAAGCCAGGGAAGGGCGCTCTGCACTGGCCCGGAGGGTTTTTCCCCATCCAGGCAGGGATTACCTCCAGAAAAGATCACTGGCACTCGTCCTGAGGTGAAGCCTTCACTGCTGAAAACCACGGTGCAAGGTAAAGCAACTTCTCCTCCCACCTTCCCTTCCCTGCCTCAGTTTCCCCAGCACTGAGGACAGTGTCCCTGAGCACTCCACCATCCCTCTCTTCCCATTTCCCCGCCGTAAAGCCCGTTCCAGAAACGCCCATCCCACCGAAGGGTCTCCACAATCCTGGCACGTGTGTTCTTGATCCTGCTGCCAGGAGCATTCCCTCTCCATCCCCCGAATTCTTCCTTCTTCCAAACAACCACCAGCCTTCCCAAGGTGTTCTCATTTCAAGAGAGGATCATTAACCCCTACAAAAGGAAAACTTCTGGCGGTTCAGCGACGCTCCCGCCCTCATCCCTGCATTGCTCTGGGGTCACCTGTGCTCGTGCCCACTCACACCCAGCCTAAATTCGACCCCAGGTCCCGCCCCTCCAGCCTGGGAGCCCCAGAGCAGCAGCATTTCCACCTTCCCCACAGCACTCGGCACAGCAAAGGGTTACACCCGCTCTCCCAGCAGCGTTCCCCCTCTCTCTCCCTCTCTGCGAGCGGCAGCAATTGCCATTCTGCATCCTTAATAGCAGCGTAATCAAAAGTTATGATGCATTTTTCAGTAATCACAAGAAATGATCCCCACTTAGCGTTAAGTAAAGCAAATTTGCCACTGGAAGGATGAAAAAAAAAAAAAAAGAGAAGAAAAAGAAGAAGTCAAAAGCATTTCAATTTTCATTTGAAATGAATGAGTCAGAGTCAATTTGGTAAAGCAGTTAACAGCAGCTGTGCTCCCCTTCCCAGCCCCTTAACAGGTACAATTTGCTTTTAACAAACAACCTCACAGAGGTCTCTGGCACCATGTTAACACAGTGGCATTCAACCCCTCTTGCTGTTGTGTATTTAAATTGGGTAATAGAGTCAGGCAGAGGAGATCCACCATGAATCTTAAGAAGTGCAATTTGACAGCATCTTAAAACAACAACAACAACAACAACAAAATGGGGGGAGTCTTTATAAAAAAATAATAAATGATTTTGAAAGCAGAATTTGTTGGGTTATTGCAAAGCAGCATATTAAAAACAACAGAAGTCCCAGAAAGGTCCACATGGCAGCAAGATCCCAGCAAGTTTGGTCCCAAACCTGGGGCTCTGAGCACTCAGGGCACCTGCACAAAGAGCTCTGCACAGCAGGGCAGGACGTTTGGCAGCTAAAACACCCCCAGCCTCAGTGTATTTGGAGTACTTTGCCCCACACCAAGAGCTTCAGTGGAAGGCTGTGTGTGAGAAAAGAAGGAAAACAACGAAACCAAAACACAACAGAGCTGCACACCCCACGCTAAGGTTGCCCCGACCCCTCAGGGTGTCCCACAGTCCCATAATCTGAGCAGTTGCTTGCAGAGAGGGGAACCCCTGGGCTGGAACAAAAAGTAGAGATATGTGATGAGCCTTCAGCACCCCTTGTTATCCCTCCTGACCCCAGAGCAGCCCTGTCCTTCCCTCACCCCAAAGTCAGGCCTTTGACAATGCCCTCATCTCACTTTTGGCCCAGACAGTCGTCATCTCTCATTCATTTGTTCTTTGAAGAAATCTCATTTCATTACTTTCCAGGCTCCTGAGCTTTGTGGGGGTATTACAGGAGGTCAATGAAAAATTCATGTTCTCAGTCAGTAATTGGCATTTTTGTTTCCTTTTTTTTTTTCTTTTTTTTTTTCTTTGAGGAAGGAAAGCAAAGAAAAGGATGTGAGTGGGGCAGACAGCAGGGTGAGTGGGTATCTTCTGCCAGTTATTAAGATAAAGTCTCTCATATTGCTCCTGGCCACTGTACTCTGGTGCTTGCTCCAAGCAATCCCTGTAATCCCGCATATTGAAATCTGAAAGCGTTCCTGGTACTTTCATTAGAGGGACAAGTAATGAAAGCAGACTGGACACACACAATTATTACAGTGTAATCCTCTGGAAATGAAGTCAATGCAATCACCCAGCATTCTGCTTTCTTCTCATTTTTTCGACTTCAAGTAAGTGCTTCCCAAATTCCAGCTGAAGTTACTGTTACAATCAATAGCACAAGGACTCTCAACATAAGACTCAATTAATATGATGCTTGCAAGTGCTCCCCTATTGATCCCAGGCTGGTCTGAAACCCCAGGCAGCACTGGCACCAACTGCAGCATTAGCAAGGAAGACAAATGCAAAACTGGGGGATGCCAGCAAACTGAAAGGAGCAGCAGAACCTCTTTAAGGATAACCAAGGAAAAGACAAACCCTTGAAAGCACGGAACGTTCTCCAAAACCCAAAATCTGCCTGGCTGCAATCCACTCTGTTGGATTTGCCACCCGCGAGCTTGAGACCAGGATTTCACCCACCCAACTTGATGCCTTTTTGGGCTTACCTAGAAACAGAGGCCAGACAAAATTAAGGGAATTAAAAGTGGGTATATTTGTTGAAGGGCCTTCAGGTACATTTCGGGCAGACAAAGCCCCCCAGTGGCTACACTCAAAATAGATGATGGGGTCACAGGTTTTCATACTTTTATAAGTTTGGTTCATTTGCATATTGGGGGTTAATCTTCCAATTACAGCTTCAGGTAATGAAGTCATTTACCCCAAGTCTGCTCCCCCCCAACTCACTTTTGGTTACATCTCTCAGGGCCTGAGGCAGTGAGGTGTCCTTGACTCCCAGGCCTGGACAGGAATTGTTGTTGTCTGACCAAAATGGGAAAGCAGCAGCTAGCACTGTGTGTGGAGTTTAGAGTCATACACTAAACAACTGCCAGATTAACAAGCAGATGACAAATATAAAAGCTAAAATCCCGAGGCATCAAACACATGGGGAGAACCTCGGCTCAGCTGCCTTCAAGGCCCTGCCCCGCGGAGCTGCGGCCGGGCCCGGGCGGCGCCTCCCGCTCGGCTCTCCGCGCTGCCGGCGGCCGGCTCGCTGTCAGCCTGCAAACAGATTGCTCCAGCCAGCACCACCAAGGCTTGCCATGATTACATCTATTAATGCAGTGCATCTGATTCACCTCCAAGGCCCCAGCGCTGGGTGACAAATAGGGACAGGCTTCCCGGCTTTGTCGAGCGGGGCCTGCGGCACTGTCCCGCCCTGCTCGGAGCCCCACGGGCAGGAACAGCAGGGGACAGGACAGCAGCATCCCCCTGAGCCCTGGGGAGAGATAGGACTCTATCCCCAGCAAGGAAAGAAGATTGGCAGCTGTCAATCCCAGGTGGTGGTCCCGGAGATTGTGCGCCAGCAGGTCCTTCTCAGCTGGAGGGTGTAAAGAGGTCCTTGTCTCCTGCCCTTCCTGCAATCTCCTCCATCAGGATTGTCCCCAGTCACACCACAGAGATCACTCTACTGGCCCAGTCCCTCCTGCCTGATGCCAGCAAAGGCCATTGCAGTTCCATGTGTTCCCATTTAGTGCTGTTTGGGATCCACATTTCCCTGAGGTCGAGGAGGATCTGTTCCTCTGGACTTGTCACCTCCTCCAGGATCACCTCTCCTAACCCACATCCCCCAAAAAGGACAGGCACCCACTGGCAATTCCCTGGGACATGGGCTTCCCTTGAGCTTCTGTGACTCCAATCCCAGGCCCAGGTTCTCCTGGTACCACCTGTTCTGGAGGGCGGTAAGGCACTGGAGGAGGCTGCCCAGAAAAGTTGTGGATGCTTCATCCCTGGAAGTGTTCCAGGCCAGATTGGATGGGAGTTTGAACAGCCTGGTCTAGTGGAACATGTCCCTGCTTATGGCAGGGAATTGGAACTGGGTGATCCTTAAGGTGTCTTCCAACCAAAACCATGCCAGCATTCCCTGGTACCACAGCCTGCCTCATGGCTGTTCCCTCAGGGCAGTGGGAGCATTGCCCTGTGCTTTCTCTACTCAGGATCCCCTTGTACTTCTTCAGCACCTTCCTCCAGTTGCCCTTTGTCCAGCACCTCATGCACTGAAAACCAGAGAAATCACAATTTTAGCACCTTGACCAAAGATGCAAAACGTGACAAAGAAAAACCATTCCCTACCCCAACCCGCCGCCTGACTTTCAGAGATCAGCCAAGCCCCACTGCAGCCTCCAGGCCTGATTCACCTGGGGTGAGGTTTTCCTGCCTTAACCTGCTTCTCCAGCCCCACACTTTGCCCTACAGAGCTCATGGCTCTCCTGCCATGCCCGTGGCAGGAGAGAAAAGCCAGACAGGCATCGCTCCAGCATCGTCTGCTCCTCAGCCAGGGTGACGTCTCCTTGCCAGCAGCTGCAACCCAGGGTCTGGGCAGGGGGGGAGGCACGCAGGCAACCTGAAGGTGGACACTTAGCACATTTATTACCTGCTTATTAGATACCAGGCTCCCATTATGATGAATTGGCTGAGTGATGGCTCCCGCCAGCTCCCGGTGCTCAGCAAGGCTGGCTAATTCCATTTTGCACAAGCTGGGCCAAGGCGAAATCGTTTCCGAGAGGAAGGAATAAGCAGTTGTTTTTCTCCTGCATCCAAAACAATCTGACCCTCTGCACAATCTCAGCAGGACCTTTCCTGCCTGCACTGTCTTTCCTCCTGACCATGTGAGTGGTTTAGATTAGATAGTGGGAAGATATTAGGTTTAGATTAGATCTTTAAGAAGATATTAGATGAAGATTAGATATTAGGAAGAAGCTCTTCCCTGTGAGGGTGGGGAGGCCCTGACACAGGTTGCCCAGAGAAGAAGCTGTGGCTGCCCCATCCCTGGAAGGGTTCAAGGCCAGTTTGGATGGAACTTGGAGAAATCTGGGATGGTGGAAGGTGCCCTGCCCATGGCAGCTTTGCCCTGTACAAAAGGGCTTGTGCCAAGCTCTGCAGCAAAATACCACATCCATGAGCCTCCCAGTGGAAAAACTGCAGATGGGAACTGCTATCACGAGGTTAAAAAGTCACTATATGGTGCAAAGGATTTTCTGGGAATGGGGACAGTCTTGAAAGACATCCCAGAAAACTGAAACCGAGAGAGATGATTTTGCAAAGCAAAATGATAAGAAGATAAGGAAATTCTTAATTGTTCCACAGAACCATTGCTCAGCTCTTCTTTTTCTTCCAGAAAACTGGAATCCAGGAAGGAGATGATTTTGCAAAGCAAAATTACAAGGAAATTCTTAATTGGTTCACAGGACCAGTGCTCAGGTCTTCTAAAGTCTGTAGTGAAAGACACAGCCAACAAGCTGATGGCTTTGGGTGCCTCTCCCAAGGGCTGTCATTCCTTTTGTGATAATTTCTTCTGTATTCTTCAGTTCTGTAGAAACCTGTCCCGATATCCTTTATCCCTCCCTCAGGCCAGATTAAAAACTGCATGCAGGGGCAGAAAGTTCAAAGAATAAGGAAGCTGCATTCTCACCGAGCCACTCCCAGACTTGGTGCTTAAAACATTCTTGGGCTTTTTTTGATCACTGGAAGCAATCTCTGGACACCAGGTCCAGCAGAAATGACCAAGCTTTGCTAAGTAGAGGTATTTCATCACCATTCACTTCTGTTTGCAGGAAAGACATTCCCATGCTGTAGTTTCACAAGTGGCACTGGCTGAGGGGAGGCAGCAGTGTCACTTGTCCTGAACCACACAGGGCAGCTCCTTGCTCGAGGGAAACTGGCTTTGTGACCCTTGGAGGTTGGCATGTGTCAGTTCTTGGGGGCCTGCAAACCAAGCAGAGTCACTTGTTGTGTGAACAGTACAGAGAGAGCTGCTCAGGGGCTTTTACCTCCCTGCAGCTTCACCCAACAAGGTCCTGTGGACTCTTTTCCATCAGGCCCCCACTACACTATTCCAAAGGAATATTCACACAGAGACAGACGGGATGAGGAACCTGGCTCCCAGAGAGCTGAGCACAGAGAGGTTGCTGTGAGTGAGATGAACACCTGCCCTCCTTAGGGACGGGCTCCGTGCTCCAAGTTTCAAGTTTCCCTCCCCTCCCATCGCTGGAGGGCCCCGAGCCCCAGCCCGGGGGAGGACCACACGTTCTACATATCCCTGCTGAACTGTTACACATTTCTGCTGTGTTCCTCAGGCAGAGGACTCTGCTAGCAGCAAGCAGGAGAGGAGCTGCCATCTGGGACTGCATGTGCTTCCCAGACAGATGGCTGCCTATTCTCGTCGTGTTTTATTTCGAGCAATGGTTCGTACAGCAACAGCGCTAGTGTGAAAATGGGATGTGACAAGATGTGTATTGCTTACACCTTCTGGAAAGTTCAGATAAAACCAAGATGTACAGGATGTAAGAATCAGTATAATTAGGTAATTAAGAGAGGCAAAAGCCCCCTGGTTTCGTGCTGCATTGTGCTGGTGTGTGTTGCAGGGTGTGTATGTGTGTGTGATATGGAACATACATATGTATGGTTCCACGTTTGTGCATGTACACAATGCTAAACCAGTGAGAAATAATGAATGTGTACACCCAGCCATTAAAATAAACACAGCTACCTGCTCCAGCAGGCATTTCAGACACAACTGCTGACAGCCACACACTGTTTCACCGTTTACACAGGGCAGGAAATTCCCTCTGTCGTGCTGGAGCAGGACGCAGGGCAAGGTCCTGGTTCTGCCCATGCTCCTCAAAGGTTTTTTCCTACATTCTGCATTGCAGAACACCAACATCTAGAAATGTCAGCAGAAAGAAGAGCAGCATCACGTGCACAAGCTCTTACTGGCTAAGTTGGGATCATTGCCTGGCTCTCTGCAGAGCCAGGAATTCAGCTCTGGGCAGTACAGGGACACACATCCACAGAGAGCTCAACACATTCCCGAGTACATAGGAGTGGTGAAACACAGCTATAAAACCCATTTCCAAGTTGTTTTGCAGCTCAGGTTGCAATGAAGGCCTGAAATGGATGTGTTAAAAGCCACGGGTCACACATGTGGAGCCTGCTGGAAGCTGACTTCTCTCCCACGTGGGAGCCTTGGGCAGCTCACAGCTCAACAACTCCCATCTCCCACACACAGGTCCTCACACAAACTCGAAGAGGAGGAAAAAGATGGCAAGAAAAGAATTCAGGACAAAAGTACCTGTCCCCTGGCTGCCCAAAGGCACAAGTTCAGGTGTAATGAGCTTCTGGAAGAGGCTGCTGCTGTGCTCAGATACATCTGAGGCTGCACTTTCCTCATGTTCTGCTTCTTCAGCCCCAAGAGCACAGAGGGTCCATCTTATTTTGCACCATGTGAGACACTGTGGGACTTAGAATAGCAAGTAAAAGAAAATATTAATTGAGCCACATCTCAACATGCAAACTTCAAAGAGTGAGGTCCTGTGCTCATGGCCCCAAAGCCCAGCCTAAGAAGCTCAAGAAAAACAGAGATGTCCTCTAAAACAGCAATGAGGAGCTGTGCCTATTATCAAAATTTGTTATAATGGGCTGATGCAGAGCAGCTGGTGGTGAGAGACCCAAATGGAGTGTAGCATGCTGAGGTTATCAGCATATAAAGTCCCTGCAAAGTTATTATCAGGCAGGCAAGAGAAAATGATGCAGCCCTCCTAACATTAAACTGCAGGATTGGGACTCAGTAAGGAGTGGGTGGCAGCCAACACAGGATCCTGGGCCTGTGCAGGGACACCAAATCATACTCTGAGATAAGCTCAGGGATGCAGAACAGGGAAAATTCAGCTGGGGAGCAAAGGATGAGCCAAACGGGTCAAACCACTCGCTGCAGGCAGAGATCCAAGGATCCTGGTCAGAGCAGCAAGTGAAAAACCTGCCACCTCCACGGCCCCCATAACTAACTCTGACTCAGCAAACGGGGGTTTTGTACTTGCAGTTCCCAAAGCACAGTGAAAAGGACGTTGCATAGAAACCACGCCGCGTTTGGGGAGTTTTGGCAACTCTGCCTTTTTGTCACTTTGCAGCTCCCTGGGTGTCACTCCAAGTGGAAACCTTCAGTCCGGTTCCCGTTAGGTGTAGATGTGTTTTTCACACTTCTGCCGAGGCAGGTACTTTCTGTGCTGCTGCTGCTGCTGGTTAATTACTTGAGGATGAATCACAGTGCTCAGCAGGGAGGTGGGGCAGGCAGAGTTGGCTGAGCAAGTCTGGAGTGGGGAGGAAAACATCTCTGCATCAGGCGGGTGGGCACACGTGTGCAGGATTCGCGAGGAATAAATTCAGAGAGGAGCCGCAATAAATCTCCCAGCCTGGCCACTGCGGTGGGAGTTTCTTTTCCCCCCTCCCCGCAACAGGGAAATTCTGCTCTTTCCACGGGGGGTGGGAAGTGGCACAGGGCTGCATTGAAATGTAAATTCACTCAAATTATTAAGCACAAGAGAGCAGCTCCTGCCAGCCCTTTGTTCCGCAGTCAGAATGTGTAATCTAGAAGAATAAATATAGTCAGATATCAGCTAAACAAAGAGACCCGGGGCCATGCATATTCAGCGACCCTCTCCCCCAGGACATCTCTTCCCCCTTTTATCAGGGAGGCTCTTTCTGCAGTCAACAATTGTAGATCAAAATGCCCTCATTAACCAGGGCTGAGCTGGAAACCTCTCGCTGCTTCATACTGAGGGTGGGTTCCTTTATTTCCCTCCAGGAGCAAAGATCTTCCCAGCCCCTGGTTTCCTCCCCTGCCCCTTTTCCATCCCAGGAGGATAGGGCAGGCTTGTCCCTGAAGCCCACGGGTGCTGCACTCCCATCAGAGAGATGGGGTGGCTGCGGGACAAAGTCCCAGAGTCCAGCAGCTGTTGTGGCTCCAAAAATTGTCCTACATTTTGCTGCCACATCCATCCCTGTTCCAGCAGCCAGGAGAACAGCCCCAAGAGAGGGCAGAAACCACCAAATATAGCCGATTCTGCCACATCAGAATCAGTCACTTCACTGCCTGGACAGAGCAATGACCTGGAGACTCACAGAGGTGCTTTTTTAAAAAACACCACCCAGAGAAACCGTTTCAAATGTTTTGTTCCCTACAAGCTCCTCACTCCCTGCAGCCACCACAGCAGCTCCAGGTCCAGCAGCCTTTGCAGAGCTGCAAGTTCACACTGTGCTGTGGTGACCAAGGATGTCCCACTGCATCCACACTCTGGTCATACAAGGGCAGGTGACCACAGTGGCTCAAAGCCAAGCTGGGAACACTGAGAGGGACAGCCCCAGCTCCCCACAGCCCTTCCAGCAGCACTGGGAAGCTGAAAACCAAGGATTGCCTCTGCCCCAAGCCACAGGGAGAGGTGGCTGGAGGGGAATAAAGCACCAGGGGAGGAAAACAGGGTGCTCTCCCCACCACCTAAACACAGCTTCTCATCTCCAGTGCTGTCAGTCTCACACCTGTCACTGCCACGGAGCCTGCTGCAAGGTTTAAAAATGAGGTGGTGGAGGAGGAGGGGGAAAGAAAAAAGAAAAAAAAAATCAATTTGGCTGGTTTTGAGTTATATGAATATAATAAACCCTGAGTGTCCTGCTTTTGGATGCAGTTTGCGCTTCCAATAACTCAGCAATATATTCATTAAACAAAGAGAGGTAAAAGCAGCAAGCCATTAAAAATAAAGCACCAGGAGAGGGAAGGCCATGCAGGCTGTAAATATCTTTGACTCTTTTTCAACCTCCATTTTCTTATCCCTGCTCATTCACTAATTGACCTCTGGATCTTGCATCTCAGAACTGTTTCCATCACTGCACTTTGTCCTTCAACCACAGATGCAACAAAGGATCTCAGGCACTCTCTAAATGCAGAATAACTCGTAGACCTCCCAAAGCAGGAGACAGAGCATGTTTTTTCCCTCATTACCCTGGTGCTGTGATGCAACACCCTCTGCACAAGGCTACAAAACCCCCAGTATCAAAGATCAGGTGTGAAAAAATAGGTCCAGTTTTAATCTGTTTATGCACTGGGCACAGACCTTCTGTACAAACACATGAAATCCTACCTTCTGGTGTTTCAGCTTCATTGCACAAAGTCCACCCACAGCTATGGAGACAGACTCTTATTTCTCATCCATATGGAGGCATTCTGGCCACAGGGCACTGCTCCCTTTGCTGGCCCAGGCAGGGCTGAGCTCCATGTGGCAGCCACCAGAGCCTCACGTGCTGATCCAGACTGAGGGACAGCACACACACACACTGTCACCAAACCATCTGGAAAAGAGGGTTTCAGCACAACTCTGCAAGTCCTGAAAAGGGTTGATCCTGTCTCATGTAGACCTTCCAATCCTAATTCTAGGATCTCCAGCTCCCCAACGTGGCTGCCAGAAGGCTGCCTCTGACCCAGCACTTGAAGTTTTCCTTACCTTGTCCAATCTAAGGGCTTTAACTCCCCAATTAAACACTAACTCCTATCACATGCCACAGCAGTGATTCAGAAGACAGCACCTGGCTGGCTCAGCACCCTCCAAAAGCCTCCCTAACAGCTGGGATAGATCTCCCACTGGCAGGGAGGGAAGTGGTTACTCAGCAGGAGGCTCAGCTCCATCTCTGCAGCATCTGGTTCTTCTCTGGAGCTCATCACCCTCTGCGTGGTCTCATTTCTTCACAAGTTTCAGCAGCATCTCAGAGCATCCCCCAACGTGACAGCAGAGCAGCAAGTGGGGCTTCCCTCACATTTTCTCTGATTAGGAAAACTGCTTAGGAAACTCTGCAGGAAAACTGGGGGAGGCAGGCTTCAGTTTGGCGAGGGCACATGGGTTTTCCTGCCCCCAAACCCATATGAGATTCCTCTACTCCTTGCCTGCAGGCACTCAGAATGCCACTTTTCCTCCTTTCTGTGGGATTTAAAAGAGCAGCCTTCTCATGTTCTCAATCCCTCCCAAAGCTCACAGCATATGGCAGTTTGGAAGGAAATTGGGTTAAGAGCATAAAGGCTATTACAGGAGTTTTGCTAAGTACTGGCTCTGCCAGGGAAGCCACAGGCAAGGGACAGCCTGGGGATGGCACAGACCTTGCTGGGCCTTGGAGAGCAGAAAGCAGGGCCAGGAACTCTGGATCTTACACCTCTTTGAGGAGTTATTTGCATCCAGTCCCTGCCAGTGCTGAGCGGCAGAACAAAGAGCTCCAACAAGCTCCTCTCCCTGTTTTCTCTGAGAAAAAAGATGTCCAGTGCAAGGAGGGACAAAGGAGGGTCCAGCCCTCTGGTTCAACAACCCCTGCAGTGCTGCAGGCTGCAGGCAGAGTGGCTGGAAAGGGCCTGGGGGTGGTGGTTTTGGCAAAGCCCAGGTGGCCAAGAAGGCCAAGGGCAGCTGGACTGTCCCAGCCATAGTGTGACCAGCAGGCCCAGGGCAGGGATTGTCCCCCTGTGCTGGGCACTGGTGAGGACACACCTCAAATGCTGTGCCCAGTTCTGCCCCCCTCACTGCAAGAGGGACATTGAGGGGCTGGAGTGTGTCCAGAGAAGGGAACAGAGCTGGGGAAGGGTCTGGAGCACCAGGAGGGGCTGAGGAAGCTGGGAGGGCTCAGCCTGGAGAAAAAGGGGACTTTATCACTCTCCACAACCACCTGAAAGGAGGCTGTGGACAGGTGGGCATTGGTTTCTTCTCCCAAGAGCAAGCAATAGGAGGAGAGGAGATCCTAAGTCACATCTGAGAAGGTTTAGGTTGGACAGTAGGAAAAACTTTTTCACATAAAGGGTGGTCAGGTACTGGTACAGGCTGCCCAGGGAAGTCATGGAATTGCTAACTCTGAATATATTAAAGAAACTTGTGGGTGCAACACTTGTGGACATTGTTTAGTGCTGGGTGAGTGGTTGGGTGTGGCTTTAGAGGCCTTTTCCAATCGTAATGATGCTCTGATGCCACAATTCCTGAAAGTCCTTATTCCCCACATGGCCCAAAGCTGATGGGAAACTGTCCATGCAACCTCTCCCCCAGACACAGCACGTGGGACATCTCTGCTTTTATGGGTTTTTCTCCTTCCTCAGGCTGGGCTGGACTGACTAAAGTCATCCTGGTGCCAAGGATATGCCACAGCCAGCAGCTTTCACTGAAAAGCCCATTTTTAACTACACATCAGCTAATTTAAATGAAAGTGCCACTTTCTTCCCCCAATAACCCCAGCATTTCTCTCACTGATTTTACAATGGTGCAACTTTAGCAGAATATAAATCAGAAGAAAAAGAGAGCAGAATCTGCCCTCAGCTACTTGTATTTTGCCCCCTAAACAAAACCACATTTGATCAGGGATCTCCTTTTCCACCTACTCATCACTGGCACTAGAAGACGTTTTCAGAACAGCACAGCACTGGGACAGTTTCACACAAGATTTCTTACAATGTATTTTTCAGGAGACTCCAAAAGTTCATCAAATGCTCCTTTATCCCCAGACACCCTCTGATCCATGCACAGGTGTGTGAACTCCCACACAGATCTGACATGGGGCCATTAGAGAGGAAAAAAAATAATTCAGAGTCTCTGGGTTTGACTCATCAGCGAATATTAATTTCTGTTGTCATGCAGTTGACTTGTAAATCAACTGGATCATTAACTCAGACCTTCTCTGCAGTAACATTACAAGTTATTTAGACACCACGGTGTTTCCTGCACTCCCACTGCTTTGAACACAGACTTCTGCTCCCAAGGAAAGAGGGACTAAACGGGTCCACACAAATACAGATAATTCTCCATGAGACTGTCCCGGCTGTCCACATTTGCCAAAATAACCACACCACACTAACCTTGCCTGCCAAACAGTGCCTTCTGCTGGAATTGTAGGATTTGGGGATTAATGGCAGTCTTGCTTCTGCCAAGACAAAGATATCCATGTTAAGTTTACTGGTCTAGGCAAAAGGCTGAAGTTTTAACTAAGGATTTGTGGCCCTGCAGTTTCGGGGAGTGAACAGATCTGTATCGATTTACAACATCAAAAGGCTCAGATCTTGTCTCTTTCATATCTATAAATAATAAGTATTGACTGTAATAAACCAATTGAGAACAAACTGCTGGATCTCAGGCTGCTGTGAATACTGAATTAGTGGGGTGATGTGAAGCACAGCCTGTTTACTTCCCAGGTTGTTGCTGCCAATGGCGTCCCATCTTGCCAAACGTTTCTGATCATCCTCCTGAAGAAAGGCACAAGCATCCACAGTCTCTGCTGGAAACTCTAATTTGCTTTTTCTCCAGACATAAGTTAAAACCCAAGGTGCTTCCAAGCAGTGAGGAATGCTGGAAATTAGACGTGAATTCACCTGGGCAACTTGCAGCAAGTTCAGAACCTGTGGGATTTTATGCGGATTCCTACAAAGGGCTGAGGATTTTCACCCAGCAGCCTGAGGTGTCTCGGGGCTGGACACAATGGAGAGGGAAGGTGGCCCTGGAGAGGCGCAGGGGCTCCATTTCCAGTTCAACAGCGACCTCTGCTCTCGGCAGCCTGAAATGAAGCGCGGCTGTCTGGCTTTGGGGCCACCTTCAGTCACATCCCTTCGGTCTCTTTTATCTGTGGGGAATAAGGACACATCTTTCACACGTGGGCAGCCACCGTGACCTTCAAATCCCATCAGATGGAGCCCAGGGCTCCACGGCCCCGGCAGTTGTTAAAGCATCCTAGGATTTACCTTTTCTTACTCGGCTGATATTTAACCAGATGCCAAGAGAGACAAGGACACCTGGTTTCTAAATGGATTGTTTTCAGCGTGCCCCAAGAGGGAATATAGATATATGTGCACTCTCTCTCACACACGAGACTTGCATGGAATCTCTGGAACAGAGCTGTGTAACCAAGGCAAACCAAAAAGAAGGTTCAGCTTCCAAACCCACCAACAGCCCCTTGGGGCATTAATGGGAGTGGTGGGACTGCTGAAAATCCATGACACAGCACTGGGATACCACATACAACAGGTCAGTTTGAGCTCTCCAGGCCGCAGAACCATTCCCAATACACCAAGGCTAAAAGATGTGCCTCAGCTCCTCAAAACAGAGCATCCTTAGCTCTCAGCTCACCCTCCCCTGCTGGTCTCAACTCACACTCCCACAGCTCCAGATCTGGGATGTCCAGGACTCTTCTAATTCTTTACAAAATCCTTCAGACAACATCAAGGCAGATCACAACTCACAACTGTGGGAGTTCCCCACCCACAGCAGCAGAGGATCCCACAGAAAATCCCACTCATGCCGTGGCAGGGGTCCAGCACTGCAGATCCTCTGTCAGGCTGCAGAAATCAGTGACAGTTCTCACTTTATCAATTCAAAGACCACCTGCCCTGTGTGTCCTGCATGGCAGTGATCCACAGGAGCTGGGATTCAAGCAGAATGTAGTTTCCAGACCCTCTGAGGGTCAGCAGAACAAATGGATCCCTCTCCCTGGGAACTGAAGGATGCCCATGCCCATGGCAACACTTCCAGCTGTGCCTCCCAATAAACCCACACACAGCAGCCCCTTTTACCCTTCTCCAAAAACCCCCAAGCACTGGGAAAATCCATTTTGGGCTAAACTAAGACAGCAATGTGAGAATCTCGCACCTTGCAAGCTCCAGAGGTATTTTATGAGCTCCCCAAAATATTAATTACAAGCTGAATATCCTAATGCTCTTAGGTAAAGCAGCTTTTAGGACTGCAGTGTCCTCTGGGTGGGAAAGCTCCACTCTGCTCCCCCTTTCTCTGTGCCCACTCATGCTACTGCAAGTCATTGGGATAATTCTTAGAAAAAGAAGCAAAGAAAATGAAGGTCAGTTTAAAATACCCTCTCAGCTGTAGATTAAAAAAAAAAAATCAAGCTAAAAATAACTGTTTTGAGCAAGACAGAAAGAGCTATTAAGCAACTTTAAATTGCCCAGCCAAGAGTATCCAAAGCTTGGACAGAAGTTGGCAGAAAACAGAGGACAGATCTCTGCAGCTCCTGAGGACTTTGTGTGCTCACCCTACATATAGATGTATATATTAAAAAAAACCCCAAAACATTTATAACATCATCTTTACTATAAATTAATGTCAGCAAATATATATATATATATATATTTAAAGAACCCCAAGACATTTATAAACATCGCCTTAATTATAAATTAATGTATTGGTGTTTGTAGGGAGTATTCACATTAATGAATAATTTGCACAAAGCCTGTCCCTTTTTCACAGCTTTGTGTGGCTTTACTCCTGCTCAGTATAATCCCATTTGTGTTCTCAGGACTGCACCTGCATCCACACCCCATTCACACAGAGCTCCAGAACTCAAAGATGGAGAGCTCCAATAGATGAACCTGCAGTTCACCCCAAAATATTTATGCACAGACTTCTGTGTATTTTTAGATACATTTCTGTGTGAAGATCCTACACAAACAAAGCCCTTACAGGGAGATAGATCAGTAAAAATAGAGATATTAACCCTTCTCTCCTGTTTTGTCCAAGAAATGGTTTGCCAGCTATTCCTAGGTCAAACATTTCTAGCACAAAGAACATGGAGTACCAGTAAATACACAAATTTCTTCTTGGGCAGAAGCTGCCCATCACCAACCCCGTCACTCCTGTCCCTGTCTCCAGACACAAGTGACGTGGCCCTGTTGGGTTCCTGCCCTCCAAGGCAGCCTTGAACTCCAACCAAAGGCCCAGAAACAAAAATCTCAGCACCACCTCAGCCTTTCAGAGCTCCCCAGCCAAGGTAAGAACGTTCTGCTTCACCACAAGCAGAGGTTGCTCGTGCCCTTGTCTCCAGAGTCCTCCTGCTCTCTGATGGGGACAGCTATGGGTGCATTAGCATCCATTCTGTTTTCAGCACTTAGAAAAAGTGCTTCATGACTCTGAACTTCATAACTCTTCCCGTTTTGTCACTCTTCATATTTATAAGACATCCAGAAAGTGATGGATTTTCCCTCGGACCCCTTGTCATTCACAGTTGCTTATCTCCTGCGTGTAGGGGGCAATCAACAGATTTATAACAGCCCATAAAAGTTGTTACCAAAAGTACAGTTTCTTTGTGTGTGATCATTTCTAATAACTCTCAGGCATGATAGCAATTACTGACAAAAGTCAGCCTCTGTTAATAGAGTTTATCTCAGTTCATCATATATCCTTTGTCAGTGGAAGCATTTTGACAAGCCTGGGGTTAATTAAAACCAAGAAGACAATAAAATACACCTAATCAAACATTACAGGTACAGAAATCAATTAGCAGATTTATGGCACTTTGGAGCCCTCTATAACGTGGAAAATTCAAAGAAACTGTCAGTTCCATCCCCCCCAAGACAGTGTAATTGAATTTCTAATTGAAACTATTTTTCAATAGGTAACACAATCCGCAAAGTTTGATTTGCATTAAAGTGGCATCTGCAAAGGACAGAGGAATCTAAAAAAAATAAAGAAATCCCAGGCTACTCCTGTCATTACCAGCAATAATTATTATTACTATTTGCATATTCCACATTTTGCTGAAGCCCTTTAGAGTGGCCAAGTCTTTTGCCAAGACAGCTCTAGACACCGAGATTTCTGTAGGAAGAGTTCATTTGGGTGAAAAGGGGGAAGAAGAAGATTCAGGGTGGGCAGAAATGGGAAATAAGGTGGGCAGAAAGCAGTTTGAGCCTGGTGATCAGCAGAACAAAGCCCAAGAGATGATGAGAAATCCTTAAGGGATGGACACTGGGACCACTGTGTGGGACAGAGCATCCCAGCAGGGAGGGAACACCAGGACAGAGGGACAAGCTGTGTGCTGGAGGATGCTGATGAGAGCCTGGGGACATTCCAACACCTTCACTGGGATGTTGACCTTTTGTCTCTGAGTGCAGATCTTCACACAGAGCTGTTATTGCCAGTTTGGGCACAGTGGCCACACCGATTTTCACAGAAGCAATGCAGTTCAGGTGGGACTTTTCAGGAGATCACCCAACTAGATCTGGACAAGAATAACAAAATAGGTTCTAAAAGGCCAGGGAAATGGGGTTGTTCCCCAGCTTTTCTCTCTGAAATGCAATGAGTCAGAAAGCCCAGGCGTGCACAGCTATACAGCCTAATTGCACACAGTGCTGCTCAGGCTGTATTATCTCTACTTTACACTGCTTCATTTCTTCTGCTGCCTGTAAGACACAGCTAGGAGCTCTCTCTCAGTAATTTACTGAGAAATGGGGAGGACTAGAAATGAAAAGTCAGGAGAAATGAAGACACAAGGTCAACAGAAAGCTTTCCAGCACTTGCATCTCTTTCAGTGCGGTGAACCAGATTAACCTCTGATTTCAGCACTCTGATATCCAGAATCCAATATAAACATAAGTATGCTATTCAAAATGAAATATTAACTATTTGCTTAGCTCGTAGTAAAATGTTCATTACATTTTTTTATGTTACACAATGAAACAAACAAACAAAAAATTAAATTTGGCTTTGTTG
This sequence comes from Trochalopteron elliotii, assembly GCA_024734555.1. NCBI lineage: Eukaryota > Metazoa > Chordata > Aves > Passeriformes > Leiothrichidae > Trochalopteron > Trochalopteron elliotii. Next base: position 628,999 of record JANPWX010000161.1, on the reverse strand, counting down.
AAATATTGCAATTCCAAACTCCATTTTGCTGGGTTCTGCTTTGTGAGAACCTCAGCAGGAATAAGAGCAGAAGATATCAGACTTTAAAAACAACACTCTGGGCAAAACAAAACAGCAAAGAATGAATCAAGAGCAAAATGGGGCTTTCTAGTGATTTTCTCCTATTTTAAGGAAACTGGGCAAATGCACAAGGCTCTCCAATTCCACCCAGTTTTGTTTTACTGCTGTCTCAGCAGCATCTCATCTGGAAGAAAAGCACCTGCAGAGAACACATCTCCAGGAGCTTCACGAGGCACTAAATCTTATCCCAGAGAAGAAGGGCATTCCCAGGCAGCTGCCTTGGCAGGATAAATCAGCAGGCAAGGCACAGGGACAGGGATCTTCTCCCAGGGAGAACAGGCACCTGTAATGGTGATCTGCTTTGCAGAGGAGAGATTCCCCACGTTACCAAAGGCAGCTTTTCATGGGGATAGCACTCGCTGTGAAATTAAATCCTGGCACATCTGGGAAATGGTCCATGGAGAGGTGATTATTTCTATTAGAGGATGTGGAGGGAACTCATTCTTATTTCCTTTGTTAAGGAACGGGAGTCCAGAATTCAGACTGTAACAGAGCAGATCCTTGAAATTGTCACTGCCAACCTACACTGCCCACCATTTACACTGTTCTAGAGGTCCCAATGTGCCCTGTGGAAGGGAAGAGATCCCAGATGGCAAGGAAGCATTCACCTTAGCATCAGCTCTATGAAAGGAGACATTTTCTGGTTTCACTGGGGTTTTTTTGGTGGTTGTTTTTTGGTTTTGGGGTGGTTTTTTTTGTGTGTGTGTGTGTGGTTTTGGGGTGGGTTTTTTTTGTTTTGTTTTGTTTGTTTTTCTTGTTGTTTTATTTGGGTTGTTTTGTTTTGGTGGGTTTTTTTGGTCAGTTTTGCTTATTTTTTAGTTGTTTGTTTTGTTGGGATTTTTGGTTTTTTTGGGTTTTTGTTCCAGTTGTGGTTGTTTGTTCATGTGTTTTTTTCTTATTTTAGAACTTTTTTTATTTTTTTTTAATTTTCATTTATATTAAAAATTTTCTTTATTTTAGTTTCTTTTCCTTCCTCCTCTTTCCTTCTACTACGAGTACATCTTTTTGCTTATGCTGCTCCTCACACACACTGCTTGTTCCAAAAGAAGTGGAGGATTTCTAGCACTGAGAAATCAAACCTTTCCCCTGGCCCTCACCAGAAACAGCTCTCAGTGCCAGCCCCCACTGGAATTTGCTGCCAGAGCAGAATGGAAAAGGTAGCAGGGAACAGGAGTTAAAGGTAAAAGCAGGTGGAGTTGGGGGGCCAAAGGACACATCCAGAGGGTTCCTGGTCTTTTCCAGGCAGGCTGAGAGGTGAGAATTGAAGGCTGTGGTTAAGGTTTTCCTGGTATCAGCTTAATTCTCTCCTGCTGCAAGTGAAGTTTAATTTTCTCCCTCTGTAAGGCTTGTCATTACTTATCCCCCAGATCATGATTTCCCAGCTCTTTCCCCATTCTTGGCTTTTGAAATGCAGGCTGCAAGGCTGGATCCATTTTGCCAGCCTTCACCAAGCAGCACAGAGCAGTCATATCTCTCCCCCGACCCCACAACTTGCTCCTGACACTCCTATTAATGCTTCCAGGAACAAGATTTCTGTTTAAAGGCACATCACTGACTCACTTATCTGTGATTCACTCTGAAGCCAAGCCCTTCCCTGCAGTACTGCTTGCCTAGGCAGCTGTTTCTCATTTTTTTAATCAGATGTTTCCTCCCTAAAGGTAGCATTTGTCATGAATTTCATCTTATTGATTTCTAACCATTCCTGCTGTATAGATAATATTGAACTCCAAGGCTTCTCTGCAGACTGCTGGTAAACTCACACCTCACAGCATCTTCCTGAGGCATTGCAAGGGATTATTTCCTCTATGAGCCAAGGTATTCATGCAGGGGAACTGAACTCAGTGCAGGGAGTTTGCAGAACTAGGAGATTTTTTTTAAAATTAAAAAAAAAATTAAAAATCACTCTTTGACAGTAAGCCAAGGGCAACTGTTCTTTGAGAAATGTTCTTCCAATAAATAAGTGTGGTCCCACTTGCTAAGCAAATTCAGTTTATGCTGATTTTACACTGGTGTCCTCAAGGATAACAACTGCAGTCAATAGAGACATTGCATCAACTGCCCCTTCCCTCACCCCCCCAGCAGCCATCCAGCCCAGAGGAAAGATTCCTTTTGGATGATCCCCAGCCCAAGGAGAGAGGCTCAAAATGCTTCTTTCTCCCACCCAAATGATAATAACTTGATCCTTCCTATCTGGCATTTCAAAAGCCTTCAGAATCCCAGTGGTGCAAACCTTTCCACACCGGAACCACCACATTCCAACCCAGACAAAAACTCTGGGTTTTAACTTTATTTCAGAGAATCACAGCCTGGTTTGGGTTGGAAGAGACCTGAAAGATCATCCATGGCAAGGACACCTTCCACTGTCCCAGGCTGCTCCAAGCCATGTCCAGGCTGGCCTTGGACACTGCCAGGGATGGGGGAGCCACAGCTCCTCTGGGCACCCTGTGCCAAAGCTTCCCCACCCTCACAGGGAAGAATTTCTTCCTAATATCCAATCTAAACCTCCTTTCTCTCAGTTTAAAGCCATCTGACAGCAGCACAGAGTGCCAGCACAGCAAACCCTGACCAGCTGACACATCTCCACTGATACAGGGCAGGACAGCTCAGACAGAGCCAACACGTGCTCTGCAATATGTTCACTGCTGGTTTAGAGCAGCAGATTACACCAATGCCCCATTCAGAAGATGTCAGGCTGTGTTGGCACATGGTCACAATGTGTTGTTACATGGTAATTTTCCCCTCAGCCCAAATATCTCTAGCTCACATTCTGGCCAGCCGCTGCAAGGTAATCCCAGGCAGAAAAAAAAAAAAAAATTCCCAAATTCATTCCTTATTGAGTCTGTGTACAACATAAATCTGCCTCTTTTTGCCCCCTTGTATTTCAGCTTTTTGCCTGGCTGAAAGGAGACAGAGGTTTAAGAGGAATACATTAAAAAAATGCTTCCTTAACACCAACTGCAAATTCACCTGTCTCCTCAGTGCTGATACATTTTCCTTCAAAAGTTTGCATCCTTTGACATCTTTGCAGTCCCTCCATGTTCCCGCTGCTGTTTCTCAGCAATAGATAAGAAAACTTCAAAACCTTGCTCTGCAATAATGAGATTCAAAAGAAAAGATTTTTTCCCCCAATCTTTCTACATAAAAAAGGCTTGAATCAGAGCCCAGCAGTGCACAAATATTACTCATGTCATTGACACTAAGAAAAGGGGAGCTGTGAATAAAAAATGTTAAAAATGAACACAAGGAGCATTGTTTGCATATCAGAAAAATTAATCTACATAGAGAAGTGTAAGAGCCTGCAATTCAGAAAGCAAAGAATTAGGACAGCCCAGCTGAGAATAATTTTCTAGCCAGTTAATTTAATTGCATAAATCATTCCTTTGTTAGCAATAAAGAGATATAATTAAAATGAGATTGCTTCTCATTTCTATTCTCTGGAAACTAAAGGAATTGATTTTGGGGAAAGCATTCTTCCAAATACCAGATCGGCAAATTACATTTACCTTTTTAGAAAGGCTAAATTATTTTGCACTAATATCACGGAGGCTTTAATTAATTATAGATCTGCCATATGATCTTAAAGAAATAATTTACTCAATGCCCACGGAACAGAAGTTTGTAAGTGTGGGTATCCCTCTGATAGATGGTGTGCAGGTTTTTACAAACAGGTCACAAGTTGAACAGGTGGCTGTCAGGAGAAATAGGAGGAAATATAATAAATGTTTAAAGAGAGGGGATGGTTTGTGGAGAGATATTAAAAGCACTGCTTCCTATTTATTGGCACATACCTGGATTACTGGTCTTTGAACCCCTCTGAACTGGTTTTCTTTTAAATATTGTAATGATGGTTGTTTTCTATTCACAAATCTTCAGGGCTCAATAAGCAGTAACAGGTTAATAACAACAGCCAGAGAGAAAAAAGAACCCAAACATAAAGCCCACCAATTAAACAGAATATTGCTTTTGCTGAATATTGCAGGGGTTGACCACTGCCAGGTCCTTAACAAGGCTGTAACAAACACATCAGACAGGAGAAATTCTTCCCTGTGAGGGTGGGGAGGCCATGGCACAAGTTGCCCCCAGAGCTGTGGCTGCCCCATCCCTGGAAGAGTCCAAGGCCAGGTTGGATATGACTTGGAGCAGCCTGGGTTAGAGGAAGGTGTCCCTACCTGTTGGAACAAGATAAGCTTTTAGGTCCCTCCCAACCCAAACCATTCCCTGATTCTATGACAATATACTTGGCATCCTTTGGGATCCCTGCCTTCTCTTACCACCCTCTCTTTGTAGCTACTTACCACGCAGGGGACCCCACAAACTGAGAAAATTCTGCCTCTTCCATCCCATTTCCCCCCTCCAAGGGCAGCCCCTCTAGCAAAGCTCAGAGGGCAGGGAACAGAATCCATTTTCCTGTCTGCTGTACCAGGATGGGGTCTCACATCCACTCCTTCCACTTCTCTCCCCAAAACAGACACTCCTTTCTACATATTTGAGACCAGTAGCCATCTCATGAACATTTGTGGTGATGCCCACTGTCTCAGTTGTCCTTTTTGTCAGACAAAGCTGCCACCCTTTTGCCTTCCTCCACAAGAAAACCAAGGATTCCCATTCCCCACAGCTGGGGCTTTTCAACAGGCTGAACACCAGGCAAAAGTTTATGTCAGGCACAAATTTAAGTCAGGCTGCTTTGATGAGCCCTCCAAACAGTCACTGAAACTCTTCCACAGATCTCAGGCAGAAGCTGCCCAGGATCAGCACACCTGGTAAGTCTTTCCCACACACAAAAGCTGCCTCTGCCTCATAAGCTCTTCCTTTTCTGTGTGCTTTGGAACAGAACAGGAGCAGCCTTGTCTCAGGAACATCATTCCCCATGGAGACCACCGTGGTGCAGTGACAGCACACCCATCAGCAGGGACTGTGCTGTGCAGGAGACAGGTAAGTCAAGAGAGAGGGCTTTGCATGCAAGAGTTAAACAGCAGATAGATTAGATCACATCATCTGAGTTTTCCAGGAAAAGTATTGTGTTGCTATGGAAACCCCAACATAACCTGGGTTTTCCCTCCTTTTGTTTGTTCATTTTCTACAAACACTGACTGGCCTCTCCCAGTCCTCCCCAGTTGGACTTGCAGCTTGCAAAAACAGTGATTTTTTTTTTTCCCCTCTAATGCCCATTTCTCTTTGCAAGTACATTTTTCAGTGATTGCCTCAATATCACTGCCCCAGCCTCCAAACTCTCCCTTTGCAGTAAGGACTGTTTAATGTGCTACTCATTAGAAAGTCAGCTCCTGAACACCTTGCTCTCTTTACTTCCTGGGGAAAAAAGGACAAAAGCCTCATGGTAATAAAACTTTTCAGTGAAAAACCACGTGGGAACTCCTGCAAGTGTGACTTTGTCACATAGTTTCCCCATTTACAGCACCTCAAGAAACAGCATTCCTTCCTTAGCTTTGGAAAAAAGAATTTTGCAGGCAACAAGAATTTGGATGCTCAGCTGCAAGTTTTGCTTTTATTCCCAGGTATCTCCAGCCATTTATTTTACTGCATCATAATAAGGATTGCCTTTAACGAGCCTGATGGAAACACCAAGAGAATGTTTCCAAAACGTGTCCTAGATATGAAAGACCTTAACACACAGGAGCATTTATCTGCCAGATTCCTTTACCCTGCACCTCACAAGCTCATGATTTACACACACTTGAGCCTTTCACACTCCCTGCTAATTCCCCTGCACAAAGAGCAGGGAACAGACTCCCAAGTGCAGGCTCCATCTCCTTCCTCCAGAGCAGCTCCTACTTTGGCAGCATCAAGGGTCAAACCCTTAGATGGAAACACCTGTCAGTAAGTTTTAACTGGCAGCTTACCTGGTCCTGGCTAGTCCTAGAATACACGAGCTGTCAAGCTGAAAAGCTGTTATGCTGAAGCTGAAGATTCAGCAGGTTTTCCTTTGGCTTCCCCAGCAGAGCTGTGGCAGGAATGGGACGTGGATCCAGGGCCACTCTCCGTGCCAACATCCCCACCAAGTGGCCAGCTCCTCTTCCAGCTCGTCCCACAGCCTCAGCAGGTGAAAACACAAACCTGCCTCACCTCCTCTCACCCAAAACCTAAAGAGATCTGACTTTTGAGACAGAGCTCTGAAGATCTTTCCTGGAGTAAAGGGAAAAGAGGAGTGATACAGGTTTCCTACCATCATCCCTTACCCTGGGAAAAAGGTGTCACAATCAACCCAGTTCCCAGCTCAGCCACTATTATTTCTTCTGCCTGCAGAATTTAAAAACCTGCTTACAGATTATTGCAACTCCACAGGTTTCAAACAAGTGTGGTCAGCCCAAGTAGTACAATGCAAACTTGCTGCAAGCTTTATGTTGTATATGCCAAAAAAAAAAAAAAAAAAAAAAAAGAACTACACATTTAAACAGTAGCTGACAGAAGGATTAGCAAACAATCCAAACCAAAAAAACAACAAAAAAAGAAAATTTTGACTAACACTGCCCTCTTGAGGGAAAGGGAGCTGTATTGCTCAGCAAAGCCTTTCTCCCTTCCCTGCTCTTCAGGCCACACTAAACTCCCCCCTGCCTTGCCATATGGTTCAAGGTGGGTAGAAGTTTTTGACAAGCAGCAGTAGGAATCAATTCACACCTAGGAATCAATTATCTCTAGATAAATCATACCTTGGTTATGTTTTATTTGTAAGTATTTTAGGTACAAATAAGCAACTGTGAAAGCACAAGAACCTATTGGAAATGCAAAAACCTGGAAATCTTTTCTTCCTTCATGAATTGCAGCCTTTTATTTTACCCAACAGCTGGTGTGGCAAAATCTGAGAGCAGGAACCAGCTTTTTCTTTGTCCTGAAAATTCCTCATCACTGGGATACACAAGCATCATCTCTCTAGCCTAAGAATCCTGATCTGCTGATTGGAAAAATCCCCTGCAGTATCTATTGGAAGTTTTTGGGAATCTTTTTCCTCAGAGCTGCAATATCCAGGCTGTGGAGTGCAGCCTCCAGCCTGTCTTTATAAGGAAGGAGATGCTACTGCAATATTTCAAAGTGTAGTGGTGGCACTTGGGGACAGTGCTGGCTTAATGGCTGGACTTCATCTCAGAGGGCTTTGCCAACCTAAACAATTCTGCTACAGTCCCCCAAAAAAAGCTTAAAGCAAAACTTTAGAAGGGTCTGATGCCTCTCTAGGAGCTCTAGAAGGAACAAGCACCTGCTCTTCCTGACTTGCTAGTGCTTCTGGCTAGTAAAGAGTTGAAGAATTCAAATTTTAAAGATGGCTTTAAATCATCATCATCCTCCTTCCATCATAAAAGGCTGCTCATAGCACACATTCCTACAAATGTACAAAGCAAAATTTTTCAACTGAAATGTTAAGCCAAGTCAGCTAGGGGAGTGGAAAGACCCAAAAGGGTTAAAGATCTTTATATTAACTAGTGTCAAAATTAACATTTTATTTTTCCAAATAATGAAAACCACTGTGGCCATCACAGGCTAAGGTACAAAACATCAATCCATAGTTTTTAAGAGCATCCTAACACAGACTGAGCACAGATGAGGGTTCAATACCCCACAAGGCAGACACAATGAGTTCAAGCATTGAGATGGAGTGTACTGTTAACTAAAATGATGTTAAAATGACACTTCTGAGTCTTTACAGTTACAAATATTCATGATGAGAGTAACTTGGCATTTAGATGGATGTTACTGCTCTGTCAGGATTTCATCTTAATTGAACAATGGTGGTGGAGCATCACCTGTTACTGACTAATCTTGAACATTCAAGGCAGACCAAGGCACCAGGTGATCCCACATCAAAGTTTGCAGCACAGTTTCTACAAATGCAGAGTTCTGGCTAAAATGTTGAGCAGTTTGGTGCTAGCAAGACTTGCAATCATTACCACTAAAACCAGGTGCTGAGTAAAACAACAGAAACTGAGTGTTTTCTTATCCATATCAGCAAGCTTACATCATCAGGATTGGCCTGGAAAGCTAAACATGTTCTGACATGGTTTTTGAGAAAGCTGGATTTCCCTGGAATTATTATCCCTCTCATGCAAAGCAGAAGCTCTTGAGTTCAGGTATGACTACAAATATAATGAAAGTGGAACACAAGTGCAGACAGGATTAAGAGCTACTTCCAGAAGACTGAAGGCTGAGCAGCCCTTCTCTTATTTCATCAATTTTTTCTGCTCTTGAGGCTGCAGAAGTCTTTACTGCCTTAAGGAGAGATTCATGACACTTGTCCAATACAGCCTTTAAAATTAGGTGTATTTCCTGGAAAGAGAAGATAAAGAAGGAAAAAAAAAAATTCCATCAGCAAAGTTAAATCTTTATCAAGTCAAGTGAGTGATCTGATGGACTCAAGTGATATCAAGGGTATCTCATGGTTTAAGAAGCAGCACTCACAAAACACAGGGGAGGCTGTTTAGGGGATCATTGCACTGTCCACCCTACAACAGGAATGTAAGAAGATTCCTTTAGGGGAAGGGGGGATTAAAAAAAAAAAAAAAAACACCTCACCTTAGCTTTTGCTGCCTTTTCTTCAGCATCATCCTTCAGCTGCTCAATTTTGTCCTTCTTCTGTTTGATTTCCTTGCGAATGGCCATGACTTTGTCATACACAGCACCCCTCTTCTCCTGGACTTCATTAAAATGTCTAAAGGTGACAGGAAAAAAAGTTAGTACTGTGCCTTTTGACTCATTCCAGATTAAACTGAAGCCCACTGTGAGCAAAGTTTGCATTTTATGAGTATAAAACCAGCAGCTTCTAGAAGCAATGATATATGGAATTTACTTTCTCAGAAATTAATGTGAATTTTAAACTAGAACAACTTAGGTGCAAGAAGTGAAACTCATGCTTAGCAGGAGCCCATATGCACCTTCCTACCTCAAGGAACAGTCAGGACACATTCTTTTATTCACCAGTAAGAACTCTTTTCTTCAACCAAGGTTACCTCCCTTTCCCTCTTGCTTATCAAAGCATCTAATTTTATCACTCAAGGGAAATACCTGACACATTAAAAACAGAAATTGGCAGCAACTTTTGACAAAAAGGAGTGTTATAGTGTTTTCATTCCTAAATTAAATGATTCTGTGAAAAGTAGCTTTTAAGTTGGAAAAGACCTCTGAGATCAAGTCCAACACCCCCTTGTCACTTTGACCATGGCACTTGGTCTTTCCTTCAACACCTCCAGGGGCAGTGACTCCACAGCAGCCTGGGCAGCCCATCCCAAGGTCTAATCACTCTTTCTGTCCAGAAATTCCTCCCAATGTCCAGCCTATTTTCCTCCCAAATAAGCTCCTTTAGCTGGTACAATGCCCTAAGTGCCATTCTGCACACCACACAAACCTCAAGTGTGACTAAAAATTACTTGGCTCTCTCAGCCATGTGGAAGAAGCTCCCTTCCATCACAGCCAATAATGCTCCATATCCCCTTTCCTATAAATCTGTGTGCAAGAAAATTGTTTTCCAATCAATTTTCTCCCTAACAGTTCAGCACTAAGCTCACAGTGAAGCCAGGGCTGCAGTTTGGTGCTGCCTTCAGCATCTGGGAGGAAGGAAAGAGGGGCTGAGAGGCTTTGATCAAATGACACTTTTCCTTTTGTTTAAGAAGCATCATGTCAGGATAATGCTCCTCGGAGATGCGAGCCCCATTTCCCCATGGGTCTTGAACATCTTTGATAATGAGCAAAAGTGGCAAGGGAAATTATGAAAAATTCATGAAAGGCAAATGGGGCTTTGTTGAAGTCTGATAAGTTGGAAAATTATCCCAATGTGACATTCTCTTTAAGAAGATAAAAGAATCAAGAATAAGCATTATAAATTAAATTAGTGCTCCAATAAAAGAATTGCTGTCAAGTCACATTGCAATTATTGATTTGAGACCCCCAACTCCCTGCCTGCAGCGTTGCTGGTCTTCACACAGAGCTGTCCCACACTGCTCATTTTCCCCTCACTGCTAAAGCTGTGCTGTTTGTGGCAGACATGAACTTTGGCAGCACATAACAAAGACATAAAGCAGAAACATCAAGGCCTCCATACTCGAGCACGGTGCTCTTGTGCTGCTCAATATCTTCACGCATCTTTTGGAGCTGGATCTCAGCTGTGGCCAGCTTCTCATGCTTTACAGTGACTGCTCTCTTCAGGGACATTTCATCTGTGTTGGCCTTTTTCAGCTCCACCTGAGCACTCTCCAGCTGGTCCTCCAGGTTTCTGGCCTAGAGCACGGAAGTATAGAAATAAATTAAGTAGTACAGAAGTATAGAAATAAATTAAATAGAAATAAATTAAAATGGGGGGGGAGGGGGGTGGTAAGAATGCATTTCCCACACCCAGTAAGTGTTTTCCATATAGGGAAAAACTTAAGACTCATCCCTTGCATTTCTTATAAGGTAAAGAACCCAGAAACTTCTGTGCTGTTCTGACAGTAATTGGCTCAGTACCAAGAGATAAGCACCTATTGAACCTTTTCACTGTTCTTCAAATCCTGCACCTCTCCCTATTGGCAGCAAACCAAACTGTCCCTCCTAAAACATTCAGTATTTAGGAAGGAGCACAAAGGAAATAAGGCTTTCTGGAGTGTTTCTAGCAGGGTGTCAGAGGTTTTCTCGGACACCTGTGCATGGCTTTTCTTTTGTTTTCTGTAATATTTGGTATTTTTCATTTATTAAACCTTTTACTTTACAAAACACCTCTGAAGAGCAGTCTTGCTAAACCTATTTTAGGCCAGTCTGCAAGGACTGGACCCTCAGAGATTGATACATTAAACTGTAGAGTTGGGGAATTATCAAGACAGCAAACCCTGTAAATGTGCTAAGACTACAACTAGCTGGCTGCTTTTTGAAGATTTGATTGCCAACTCCTCCTCCCAGCTCACTGGTCTTTATCTGACTATAAATACATCCAAATGGACAAGACCCCATCCCTGAGGATGACTTTCAGGAGTGACTGACTTCTGCTATAGCTTTTTGCCAAGGGTAATTTGAGCACATGCTATACAAAGACCCAAAAAGACTCCGTACCATTTTTCAGTTCCTCCTAACAACTGCATTCTCCCAAAACCTAGTAGCAAATAGCAAGGGACTTACATTGTGACAAATATTTCATCAGAGAATGTCTGGCTTAGTAATATTAATAAAGTTAAAGCCACTTAAGAGGTGACTCTTCCTGAAGTAACAATTTTTTGTTCTTAGTTTCCACTCTCAAGGCAGAAGAAACTCGATTTCACTCTTCTTTTCCCATCATTTCCTACCAACAACCCCAAGACAGTTCCAACTATTTTAGGTCAGGTTTCTATGGCAACAGAGGCTTTGACTATTCAAAGTGGTCAATAGCTAGTGCATAGTACATTAGCTAGTGCCACCCAGCAAAGCAGCAGCAATGTTTTACTGACATGTTTAAGACAGAATTTGGAAACTTAAAAATGCCTTCATTCTTTACAGTGAAAAGGAAAGAGAGGAACATTGCTTAGACATCAAATTCTGCCTAACAGGATATAATTTGGATAATACAAACCTCTGATGATACACTGGCCAGTCTCTCCACATTCTCTCCCTGTATTTCCATCTTCTTTTGGTATAACTGCAATTCCGCTTGGCATGATGGCAGAACCTCAACAGCGTCCCTATAACCTTCATATTTCTCAGTAACTTCTTGCTTTAAAGAGAAAAAGACGATCAATAAACAGCTTTAGAGTTCTTTTATATAGAATTAAAGCATATTGAACTTTGAACCCTCCCCTCATTGTTTAAAGAGACGAGAAGTAGTATTTAAGAGTTAGTGAAATGAGCTCTTCGCTTTGTAAAAAAAATAATTTTAAAAAAGGCATTTATTTGGAAGCACAGAAATAAAGGTGACATACAATTGGTTTACACTGAATTAATCAGTAATCATCTTTTTCCAAGAGCTTTTAGAAAAAAAAAAAAAAAGCTGTACAGTGAAGAAATTCTACACTGGTAAAACAAGAGTTATGTAAAACTTTGTACCTGAAATTACAGCAATCGAGTTTACACCTTTGGAACAAAAATACCTTCACAGGCAAAGTGCAAACTACACTGATGTGTGAGCAATCACAAACTACAAAAATGAGTGGATATTATAATAAATAAAAAAAACAAAAAGCTAGGAGAAATCTCAGTGTTCAGCATATTAGTGGAGACAGCCATCCATCCCAGAAACAGTGAATGGCAACAGAAGCTCAATGAAGTACATGTTCTAAATCCAAAGACATTTGGGAGCTGACAAAATATTGTCTCCTCTGGAGGGCAAACAGCCAAACAGGTATAGATTCAAGAGTTCAACAGCTGGCTTTAGAAGTGACTGCAATCTTGCTTTTCAAAAGGAAAAAAAAAAAGCCCATCAAAAAGAAACCACCACCTCTACCACAAACCTTCAATTTTCTCTGAGGCTGTGATTTCATTTCAGACTAACCACTGTCCTGCTGGTGTTTTACCATCATTCAAGAAGCAGTTCCAGATGATGACAGTCCAGTAAAACATGCTTTTTCTAACAGAATACCTCCTTGTGTGGACACAGGAAAAAAAATCTCACCTTAGACCTCTTCAATTTCTTAATAGTCTCTTTCATCGTCTCGTTGTAAGTTTTCCTTTCTTCTGGACTCTCCACAATTTTGGATTTCAGCTGCTCTTGTTCTTCTTTCAAAGTAGCCATAGACACTTTACACTCATTCTAGTTAATGAGACAAACACTTTCAGTATTACTGATTAGGTGAACAAAGAGGAATTGTGTAGCAAAGTTTGTCATGATCTTGTGACTAGACAGGTTCTTTGGTGTGTAGCCATTCCTCATTAGGGAGTTCTAAAAAAAAATTCTTCTAAACAGCATTAACATTCCAAATCAAAGCAATTAACAGCCCATTTTCCTTCCCAGATTTGCTTCCAGGGGTGCACAAGAACAGCAGTTAACTGGTATTTTCCACAAAGAGCCTGCCAGCTAACCCTGGAATGGTTTGGGTTGGAAAGGACCTCAAAGATCATCTCCTTCCAACCCCCTGCCATGGGCAGGGACAGCTCCCACTAGACCAGGCTGCTCCAAGCCCCATCCAGCCTGGCATATTTCCAGCAGCTCCTTCCCTCAGAACTCCTGACCTAGGGATACTGAGGCAGTGACTGCAGCATTCCAGAGCCAGCTCTAGCACCCTGGGAGAGGAGCAACAAATTTCCTGTGCAGCCTCTCAAAACCTCCTGTTTTGCCTCATTAGCCCACTCTGTGCATGCAAGGTAAACCCACAGCACCTCAGAGGTCCAGATTTTAAGTGACATAACTCCAGGAATAATCTGTTCCCAGAAAGAGAAATGGTCTCTCAGTTGATCTGAGATGGAAGCTGCAGCCAGCACCCACACAGAGGTGTACTCACCAGTTTTTGGGTTCTCTCAGCAATATCTGTCTTCTTTTGAGAAGTCACTTCTTGCAAAGCTGCCTGGAAAAAAAAAGAAAAAAAGCACCAAGCTTTCAATAAGCATCTCTACAGCTGCTACCTGCCTCATCCTTCCATCATAGAGCTGTCCACAGGAGAAATCCCATTTATGGCTCCTTTGGATTGCCATAACCAGCAGACAAAACTGCTGTCTGTCAGATTTCAAAGACAGGAAAGGAGAATATTGTCTCCAAGCCACTGGATGCAGCCAACAGTGGGTAACTAGGAATAGAGATAAGAGATGGGCCATCCCTATTCTCATTGACCCTGGCAGTTTATATACCCCCATAATTTTCTTTGCCAGGGGCCCTGTTCTTCAGGGAAAAATAGAATTTAATGTAAGGTCCCAAATAATAGTCAAACACAAGGTTAATAATGCTAACAAACAGAGACATGACTTGACAAAAAAAAAAAAAATCCTGACCATAGATTATTATATTCTTTCTCCCAAAGGAGCTAAAAGAATTATCTATAAGACCTGAGAGGCAAGTTTCCACTGCTGAAAAGTTACCTCTGCAATTAATCCTACTCTTTTTTGCCAGGCATTCCCTTGGGTGACCCTTCTTAGGCCTCATTTCTTGCCATGGCTCACCTCCAGTTCCAGTTCTTTGAATTCAAATGGAAAACAAAGAGGAACATCTCTGTGTTCCTGTCTGGAAGTATGATGTGCACCTCCCAAGTCATTGCAGAGATGCATTTCAAAAGAAGAGTCAACTATACTTTTGTATTCCCCAAGTCTGATTTAAAGCACATTTCACATTCCTTACAGTGAAACAGGGAGGTGCAACAGCATTTTGCTAAAATGGCCACTCTGTTTTAAATCAGAAAAGCCCCTTTTATCCACTGAGTTAGAGGGAAGGGAATAAAACCAAGAGAAGTGAGGAACCCAGAGCAGCTTTTCAGAGAAACAGAGAACAAGATCCTACTTGTTTCCGACGATAGTCCTGCCTGAGCAGCTGCTCCAGCTCCCGAATGCTCTCTGTCAGCTGCTTGATTTCTGCCTCATGTTCAACTGGGACTGTGCTGAGGGAAAAATAAAGATATTGGGCAGCTTCAGCATCATTGTAGTCCAGTCAGAGTATGGTAGATGAAACAAGAACAGTCAGAGAACAGTAGATTAAAAAAATCACTGTCTCCACAGAGTTTACAGCCAGTAATTTTAGTAATCAGAGTAAGGCACTCTCAAATTAATGTATTTTATCTTTTCTTTGCTTGTAAGATTTTGGAGTTGAAGGATAATCTAAAGGGTTATTTTGGCAAGAAGTGGCACCAACATAGAGGACCAAGTTTAAAGATCGTGTTAAGCAAAGCATGAAAGTACAACACTCCTACCAATTTTGGTGGTGGACTTTCATTTAGGAATTTTGCATATTACCTGTCATACAAATAGCTTATATTAGAGTACACCTATCCCAGCTAGAGAACCTCCCTGTGTAGCACACACCAAGAGCAGCTGTCAGAAAAAAAACCCCACTTTGTTTTGAAAGCCCTCTTGGAAACCAGCCATTTCTTCATCCTATTACCCACAAGCAAAAACAAAACTTAATGGTGCAAAGACACAGGGAAGTAGGGCTAAATGGCCTGAAACAGAGATTGTGGCAAACATGTCAAATAACTAAGGAAGACAACTTTACTCATCTATTAAGTTAAAGATGGGCTTCCTCCAGCTGTTGAAGGGATAAAGACACATCACTAAAAGCTAACTAAGAGCAAAAAGTTTCAACCTAGTTGCCCACATACAAATACAAGATTCACTTAACACAACCATGCACTGTAAAAGTATTTTTTTCTTCTCTGCCAGCAGAGAATAAACACCCCCAGCTCTCTCAACTGCCCCTCATCAGACCTGTGCTCCAGACCCTTCATTGCCCTTCTCTGGACAATGTCCCTCTTGCAGTGAGGGTCCCAGAATTGGATGCAGCTCTCAGGGTGTGGCCTCACCAGGGTCCAACACAGGGGAATGGCCACTGGCCTGGTCCTGCTGGCCACACCTGCTGCTACAGGCCAGGTGCCACTGGCCTCCTTGGGACACTGCTGCCTCTTGTTCAGCCACTGTCAACCCAGCACCCCCAGGTCCTTCTCTGCTGGGCCACCTTCCAGCCCCTCTTCCCCAGGCCTGTAGCATTGAACCAAGTTATTATGACCCAAGAATGGGGCTCTGCACTCAGACTTGAGCCTCACACGACTGGCCCACTGCTCCAGGCTGAACAGGAAAGGCAAGCAGGGCACCTCACAGTGCTGACTCCTCACACTCACTTCAGTTTCTCCAGCTTCAGTGCTGCCTCCCGATTCACAGCCTCCAGGTGTTGGTTTTTCTCCATAGCTGATTTCTGCAAGTTGAATATTTAATCTTAGACAAGTGTGGTTTCTCTCTGGGCTTCTATTAGAGCCTTGCTCATCATTACTGCACATGAAATGCACCATCTCTGAACTACTGAGACATTCAGAACAGAAGCCACCTACAACTGTTGTATCCAATTTTTCTCAAAATGATCCAAGGTGTCAATCCTTGACTTACCAGGCTAAAGTACCCAATAAGTTATGGGGATAAAAAAAAAAAAACCAAAAACTAACCTTTCAGTAATATCCTAAGTAACAATCAGTACCTTCCTGAATTACTTGTCTACATTTAACATCCCAACGTGTTACATCAGCCTGAAGTTAAACCACAACCTTCCTGCTCCTAGTTGGAGGTTAGTATCAATTATACTTTTATAGGTATCTGGAATAAAACAGTGTCCAGTCTTACATAGCTCTGCTGCAGCTCCAAGTAGACCTCACGCCGGAATTCCCTGAAGTTCACAAAGTTCAGGATGCCACTCAGGAAGCGAACAGTCCTCTTTGTCTCTGAAACAGGAATTGCAAGAGCTCACTGAGCTGGTTTCCTAAAGCATTGCTTCAAAAAAAGCTGGGCCAAGCATAATTCAGAGACAGAAATTATAAAACACAATCCAAATTAGTTCTTCCCCCACTCAGCTTGTAAAGATTTCAAGACTACACAAAAACTAGCAGCAAGCTGGTTACCAACTCTTAGCAATTCTGTGTAATTTAACAAATGAATAATGGCACCTGGGAGAAAAGGCTGCTAACACACAGCCTCCCATTTACAACAGGAGCCAGGGAGAAGGAGTGTCAATCTTGAACTACAGCTCTGAAGAGAGAACCTCTCTGTAGCTATCAGCTGAACTGAAGGCAGCAATTTGAACTGCAGGGACTTTTTAGCTTTATTCCAAGCAAACTTTCTGAAAGATGCTTACAAAAGCTTGGTATGTCTCACACGAGACAGACCCAGAAGTGAAAGAGTTCTTCAGAGCAGCCTTTTCCAAGCTGCCTGTGTTGTGGCAGAATCACCACAACTGAATATTGAAAGGAGTGGAGCACAGGCATCAGCATAAGCAATCCTAAAGCATTCCTGAGTTGTCAGGGTAATTTTCATCACTGTCTGTTAATACACTGTTATAAGTATGTCACAGCCCATCTCCAGACCAGCAGTTCAGCAGATTCATGGCACTCAAAACTGCCCTCAGTTACTGACCTGCACCAGCCCACAAAAGGAATAAGATCTGCTCACTAGAACCAGCTTGTTTAAGGGTGAGAAAAGCAGCAGGAAGACAAGGACACTTCTGTGCCAATTTTAGACAGACAAAGGACGAGGCACATACCAGAAGATCAGGCAGGAAACCTTTTATTTTAATTTTCTGACTTCATCTTTTATACATTTTTATTGGAAGGTAAAAGATTGGCTACACAGGTTGCCACCTTTCTGATCTGGCTGGTGAACATCACCATCAATGATATTTCTCCTCCCAGAGGAGAAATAGATAAGTTTTAAATATATACATAGTTTACATGAAGCTGCATGAGAATCTCCACTACAAACTGCAAACACTGAAAAGCAAAAAAATTAAAGCAACACACTCCTCCACACTAGATGGCCATCTGGCTATGCCCAAGGAGAAAAAGCACCTGGTACCCCAGGAAACAGAAGGATCACAAGGGTTTGCTTACTTGGGGTTAAAACATCAGCAATTTGAAAGTCACTGATCCGGCACATGGGCAGCAGGCGCTCCCTGCAGGGAACACAAAACACAACCCCAGCTGCAGTGACCACAATGACTCAGTTCCTGTCCTGTACCCATTTGCTACAAAACAGATCTCATCCTCTCACCCCAGAGCATCTGCCCAGCAAGCACGAGACAAGCATCTTCTACTTACATGTGAATATACAAGTTACAGACAGGTAGAAAGCCCTCATAGATCTGGGGGTACATTATGTCAACGTTGAGTGGCATCTGAAGAGTAAAAAGAGAGTTGGTGCATAAGTAAAGAATACTTAAAGCAAAAATTGTGCAGCATTTTCCACAGCATTAAATAATTCCAACAGGTTAAAAACACTGAGGATGATCTTCCCACCCACAGGGAGTGCATATTAAGGGCTGAAAAATGTCATCAGGTTAATCAGCACACCATTCCAAGGGTCAGCTGTGGCTGGAAGACATAAAAATACAATAAGAACTAAAGCAGCAACATTACAAACTCAGGAATTCAATCTAAACTCTGTTTTAATTTGTTCATAACTTGTGCAGCACAACAGTCTCTGCATTATACAGCTACCAGCAAGAAGATCCTTCTTTAAACACCCCAAAACTGACATGCTTGACTACTTCATGAAGAAGTTGGGAGGAGAATATAGTGGTACACTGTCCCCTTTCTCTGCTATTTCAAACCTCACAGCACAGCATGGCAGCTGATGTCACTGCCTGGGAAAAAAATAGAGTCACTTTGTGCACATAATACTCTTCCCTTTCAGTTTATCCAGAAATGCCATGAGACAAAACCATTTACTCTCATTTTCAAGGACCAGCTCTTGCCTAACAGAAACAGTAGATAAATTAACTGTCAGTCACTTTAGGAATCAGCCTCTCCTCGCTTTTCTCTCAGTTAATGGAGGAGTGGAGATGACCAAGTATCAAAAGCAACATTTACATTCCTTCCAGATCAGTCCAACCTCCTCCAGCCATGGCCAAAGGCAGGAGCCCAGTATGGATTTTCCAGGCATGGTGTCCCTCCAAAAGCTTGTCCAGTCCCTTCTGGACCTCCCAGACACTTCTGGCACTCTCAGCATCCCAAAGAACAGGTGAGTCCAATATTCGTTTCCTTTCACATCCCATCACCCCTGCCACAGGCAGCCCTACCATGTAGGCGTGCTCCAGTCGGATCCCACACACTTTCTGCAAGATTCTCAGGTAAATCAGGTGTAAAATGTCAAGCTGCAGGAAGAGAGGACATGAATCAGTATTCCATATGTTTGATTACTCACGGCTCCCAGACCAGGTCATGAAAGCATTCAGCTTTTAACACAGGAAGGCTGATTTCACTGAGCCACCACGACAACCAGGTTTCACTTTCCAACATTTTGCAGCTCAAGTATTACTTGCTCATAATTCAGTTTTAAGGGACAGAAGTTAGCTTGGGTAATTGCAGCCCTGACTGTGTATGCCAGGCATTGGTTTTCATTACACTGCTGCTGGCTAAGCACTTTCCAAACCAAGCAATGCCAAAAAACCTAAAAAACATCACAGAAATTATAATCCTGTAGCAACAAGTGCCCTTCATTAGATTATTAAAATGAAGAGGAAAAGAAATCACTTACAAGCCAAACAGTTTTTCATTTATAGCACTAATCCATGATCAATTTTGCTTCTTAAAAACCACCTAAACAAGCAAGGCCAGACCCCTCCCACCGCAGGCTCACAGCACCAGGAGGCATCAATTTCACTTTAAAGCCACTTTTCTTCCACCGAGCACACTCACTAACACTAAATACTCAGAGTGATGAAAGGAGGTGAAGCAGGGAGGGATTTAAAAGCAGGGCTTGTTCTAAAAGCGCTAAATAGATCCGGCAAAACGTTGGAACTAGACACCGCGGCACAGAACAGGGAAAGACAGGCCCTGTGCTGCTGGTGACACCGCCGCGCTTCCTGACGAGGAGAGCCCCGAGACTCCTCCGAGCCCAACTCGCCCCGCGGTTACTCGGGCCTGAGCAGCGCGTCCATCCCACACGGGAGCGAGCGGGGCCCGGACCGGCGCCGCGCCCCCCTCACGCACCCGGGGGTTGCCGAACACGTCGCCCTTGACCAGGTTCCGGGCCTCGGCGCCCTCCAGGATGTGCGAGCGGAGGTAGCTGATGATGTCGTCGGGGCTGTAGCGGGGGAAGGTCATGGTCTCCATGGCGGCGGCGGGGAAGCGGCGGGAACGCGGCGGGGACACAACGGCGGCCCCGGTGCGCGCCCGCTGCTTGAATCGGCCCGCCCCCACGCCGACCTATCAGAGACCGCGTCGTCATCGGGAGGCGGGGCTGTGAGCGTTCCCGCCCTCTCCTGGCCTATCCGCGGCGGCGCTGTCGTGGTGGGCGTGGTTTGGCAGGCCCCGCCCCGCCGCGGCCGTTGGCCGTGAGGGGAAGGGCGGGGAGAGGCGGCCGCGTCACTTCGGTTCCGTCAGGCGTGGCTGTCGCGGCCTCGGGAAGAGTCATAAAATCTCTGGAAAGAGCATTAAAGTTTACCTAGTTTTCCCCCTGCCATGGGCAGGGACACCTTCCACTATCCCAGTTTGCTCCAAGCCCTGTCCAACCTGGCCTTGAACACTTCCAGGGATCCAGGGGCAGCCACAGCTTCTCTGTGCCTCATCACCTTCCCAGGGGAGAATTTCTCCCTAACATCCACTCTAAGCCTGCCCTCTGTCAGTTTAAAGCCATTCCCCCTTGTTCTTTCATTACCTGCGCATGTAATGAATCACTTTTCCTCTTTTCCAAAAGCCCTTTAGATGAGGTTTCCCCAGAATCTTCTCCAGGCTGCACAGCC
Source organism: Trochalopteron elliotii (assembly GCA_024734555.1). Taxonomy (NCBI): domain Eukaryota; kingdom Metazoa; phylum Chordata; class Aves; order Passeriformes; family Leiothrichidae; genus Trochalopteron; species Trochalopteron elliotii. The sequence goes on along the minus strand of JANPWX010000161.1, from coordinate 608,586 downwards.
CCAACTCAGCCTTTTCCCATACCAGAGTTGCTCCAGCCCTCTGAGCATCTTCATGGCCTCTCTGGACCCCCTCCAACATCTCCACATCTTGTGCCAATATCCCCAGACCTGGACATGCTACTCCAGATGGGATAAAAACTCCTGGCTCCTGAAAAGAGACAATGCCAGCCCAGCATTGCACAGGACTCTTGCCTAACCAGTACCTCCTCCTGCAGTGTGACGCCATTTCTGACAAAATTTGGGCTATTCACACTCTCCCCACAAAGTTCCGATGCTCCCGCGCCACGCACAGCTTCCCGCGCCTCCACTCAGCTGGATGCAGGTCAACAAGGTCACAGCAGTGTCCCTGAAAACAGGCAGCTTCTGCAAGCCACTGACATCACGGAGGTGTCACCTGGCACCGAGTGTGAGACAGAGACACTCCGGCCACTGTTCTGCACTTGCCGATGTAAAAGCCAGGCTCGGTTTCCAGCTGGGCACTCTGCCAAGGGCTCAGGTGAGGCACGGACACAAAGTGCTTCCCGACAGCCTTGCAGCCAGACACCTCCTCGGCATGGCTGGGAGGGCAGGGCACCTTCCATAGGGCTGCTTGCAGTCCATAAAGGGCAAAGCAGCCTGGAAGGTCTCAAACCATGTCTCCTTCAGGTAGACCATGGTCCTTGAGCCTCGTGTTCCTTTTAGGGATGGCATCAGAGGGGATCAACTGCCCGAGCAGGTGTAGCTGTCAGTACCTGGAGGTGAACTGCACCGGGCAGCAGCTGCAGGAGTTCCCTGTGGACATCCCTCTGGACACCAGGCAGCTGATTCTGGCAGCAAACAACGTCTCGTACCTGCCGGCAGTGGAATTGAGCTTTCTGGCTGATTTGGTCTATCTGGACTGCAGAAAGAACCTCTTGGGAGATGACCTGGATTTCACTTTCATTGGCGTGGCCAAGCTTGTCTATCTGGACCTCAGCTTCAACAACCTGACACAGGTCACCTTCAGCACCTTCTCCCACCTCCTCAGCCTGGTGGTGCTGAAGATCTCGGACAATCCCAACCTTGTGGCCATCGAGAAGGATGCTTTTGCCAACAACACCTGGCTAAGGCACCTGGATGTGAGCCGGACGGGCTTAACCTTCCTGGACACCAGCACTGTCCGGGACTTGCCCCACCTGAGGCTTCTGGGGCTCAGTGACAACCTGTGGCACTGCAACTGTTCCTTTTTGGACTTTGTCACCTGGATGATGGAGAGCAATGTGCATTTTCCAGGTGAGGGCTGTGTGAGCACAGATCTGTTTGGAACAGAGAGAGCCCTCTGTCCTCTTTCCCAGAAGTTCAGTTCACGGGGCTGTGCCACTGCATGTCAACTGTGGGGTGCCATTCTCTGCTGGCACACAAACCAGGGATGGGAGCAGCTGGGTTACACACACTCCCCACATGAGGAGTCCCACTTGTTCACATCCCTGGGGGCAGCCAGGGGGGTGTAGTCTGTAGCTGGGACACTGCTGCTTCCCTAAAACACATGGATCCAGCCTCAGGTGTCCCTGTGCCTGCATAGCACTCCATGGCTGCAGCCAAGAGCGAGGAGCCCAACACAGCTCCAGGGAGATGTGCACTAGGAAAATCATTGCTCTGAATTTCCTGCCTTGTCTCCACCCCAAAATCATATTGGGAGATTCTATAACTGTGCCTTGGAGAGGCTGAGGCAGAATAATCACCAGTTCCCTTTCCCATAAAAACACTGGTCCCAAGGGTGATGTTTTTCTTTGCAGCTGCAGCACATGGACTTAGTTTTTTCAAGCTGGGAAGAGACACAGCACAGCACACATGGACAAGGAAAGCTTTGGTTTCAGTAATGCAGGGCACAGTGGTGAGAGAGAAGCTGCAAGAGAGAAATTGTTTGAGGAAGGCCATCCACTGAAAAAGAAAGGGCCACAAAAGAGCCCAAGGGGAAAAAAGAGAAGGGCAGTTGGAGGCTGGTGTTAGGACAGAACTGAATTAAGGACATTTCAGTGTCTTTATTAGATGTAGTAAGTTCCTTATAGACAATAAAAGTGGGGTTTTTTTCCACATACAGGCAGTTCTGGAACAGTGGAATAAAGTACAGCTCCCAGCAGTGAGATTGGAGATAACCCACTGAACCCTGCAACAGGAGAATAAAGCTCATTGCAGGCTGTTGGGGAGGGGAGGAGTAGGAAAGACAGCCTTAAACTGAGGGTTTTTCCAGGCCAAAGGGATACAGAGGCAGAGCCCTGGATTCTGCTGCAAGCAGAGCCCAGCCTGGCCTTTAGAAAGGCTCCTGACCTTCAGAAATGTCTGTGCACCAGAGTTTTGAGCTCAGACAAAAAGCTGCTCAAGTTTGCATGGATTTGGGTAACAGAGAGACAAGAGCTCTCCAATTTTACTCAGGACCAGGAGCAAGATCAGCATGAACAACATCACTCAGTCATATACAATAGGGTGTAATGCAATAATGATCCCCCATGCCTTGTTCCCCTCCACCACTCCCTTTCCATCCCATGCTTCCAGCAGTGCCCAGCCTGTGGCTGCCTTTCCCTCAGGCTCTTCCATCCTGCCCATCAAGCAGTGCCCAGCCTGTGCCCACCACAGTGACCGTGTCTGTGGGGTTCAAAACCCACAGAGGAGGGAGAGGGCTGTGGCTGAGGGCACACCCCACACCACTTTCATCTTTCACTAGCTTGAAAGGGAGCAGGCAGCATCTGTTTTGTCACTGCAGATATTGCAATATGACAGGGTATGGCTGTTATTTCAGTGGAACTGAATCATTGATGAGTTGCCTCTGCTTCCCTCACAGAGCAGGTAAGGCTGTGCCTGACTGCAAACCACCCTCCTTGTCAAATGCACAGCAGCCTCATTATTCCAGCATAATTTAGGCTGTATCTCTTCAGAAGGTATTTGAGATTTAGAAAAAAAACAACAAACACAGGTGCTCTTATATGAAGATGAAAGTGTTCAATCTGCAGAGATGAGCAGGGCAGGGACAGCAGTTTACCACAGTGACATAATCCAGTGGGCAATATTATCCTATGGAGCCAACACTGCAATAAACATTCTGACAACCTGGGAATTGTGGTTTGGCAAAGGTTTAGCACAGGTTTGGCACGAGTTTGGCTGTCAGATTTTTACTCAAGCCATGTGGGGAGGGGGAGGGGTGAAGTCTGCAGCTATTTTTCAGGCTTTTAGCAAGCACTCCCATAACTTTTCTACCAGGACTCCTGTTCATTAAATTATGACACAGGCTAGAGAATCCTGCTTCTGCTCATCTCTCTGCAGATGCTGACAACATCACCTGCTACACCCCAGCGGGCCTGCGTGCCCTGAGGATGCCTGCAGCAGAGGAACAGCTCCACTTCAGCTGCCTGACAAAGCTGTACAAGCAGGATTATGTCTTTCTGTGCCTCGTTGGCTTCTGCATATTCCTTGCTGGCACCATGGCAGCCTGGCTGGCTGGTGTCTGT
>JANPWX010000161.1:568987-604732 GCA_024734555.1 Trochalopteron elliotii | reverse complement strand
TGTGAGGGAAGGGGGCTGTGGGACGAGCAGGGCCCGGGGCTCGCCTGGCCCAGCGCAGGGCTCAGCCCTGGGGAGCGAACCGGCCACAAAAGGCTCTGCTGGCTCCAAGGGCTGAGCTCACATCGGGTAATCCAGTCCGGATCCACGCGTGGGTCTGTTCACAAGAGCCTTAATGCGCTTTGCTGACTCAAAGCAGCTGCAGTGTTGTGGCGGAATTGGGAAGGACCCTTTTTGTGCTGCCGCTCTGGGCCGTGTCGTGCTTCAAAATCTCGTGTCTGTGGCTCCAGCCGGAAACATCGCAGGGTAAAAGGCAGAAATTGAATCTTGTGCACCGCGACGGGGCCCGTCGGCAAAGCCCTTAGAGCTGCGAGCAAAGGTTGCTGAAACGCTCCGGGCGCCACAATCCGGAAATGACCGTGGGAGTCCTGGTGACTTTGGAGTGTTTTATATTGCTCCAAATTACGAGAGCAAAGGCGTGAGGTACACTTTGATATCAATAGTGTAAGAGCAGCAGTTTCATGACACACCCGGTTTAATGCTTTGCCGTGCTCTTTGCTCCCAAGATAAACCCCCAGATTATAATATAGTGCTGGAAAATTAAATGCCTGGTTCTCCAACAACCTTGCAATCTGAAGGGGGAAATGTGACCACCAACCTGCTCTACATGTTCTGTTTTCAGTGTGTTACCTGTCAGGTGCTAACCTCAATTACAGGTTCATGCAGCTGCCTTTTCTTCCTTACTTCAGGGTTTTAATATTCTCACTGATAGTTGTTTACTGCACTTCCTGTGGACAAAGCCAGCTGTTGTCTTCACCTTGCTCCATTAATGATAATCCTTTGGAAATGAGAAATAAAACCCTCTAGTCCCCTCGTGAGGGGTGCAAGAGGAAGACTTTGCTGCAGTTCCCTGAGTGGCCTGTTTTTCCCCACACTGACAGATTGTGCTGGTGGTTCAGTGCAGGAGACACCAAAACCTCACTACACCGTGCAGGCACCATCTGGAGACAGGCACCAAGTGGGGTTTGATTTGGAGAATTATCTCGGTGCTGGAGGGAGGTCTCTGCTGCCTTCTGCTGTGCTGTGTCATGCAGCACCCTCCAGGGTCACCCAGACAGGCTTCTGAGGTTTGGGATTGTGCAAGATGGTTGTGGGGAAGGGCCCTTGTGCTCTCTGACAGCCGGGAGGGAGCTGGAGTGCTCTGTGTGGAGCAGGGCAGGCTTTTGGGGGCTGGTGAGCAGGAAGGAGTGAGAATGTGCAATGTGGGGCAGCATGGCTGCAGGATGCACCTTCTGCCCCATGCTTCTATTTCAGCCTTGCATGAGGGAGCACAGAACCATTAAACAAAAGCCACACAGGCCCTGGTGTCCCCTGGCTGCTGGTGCAGATGTTTTGAAGGCCAGTAGCTGTGTGTTGTTTGGAGCCGTTCACCAGACTGTGACTCTGAGAGGGCTCCTGGCAGCTGCAGGGCTGAGCATTGGTCATCTGGCCAGTGGCTCTTTACCCAAAAGTTCAGTTGCCATTGCCCTGTGGTGGTGGGTTTTATTAGTATTTTATATAAGGATGGCCTCAGCAGTCCAAATTAATCATTGATGCAGCCCAGCTCCTTCCAGCTCAGGGGATTTCTGAGCCAGCTTCTATTATAATTCCCAATTTACCTCTCATTCCCAGAACTCGCCCAGTTTCCTGATGAGTTGATGAGAACTGCCTTGCATTGACAACGTCCCTTGGCAAGGAGTTCCACAGGTCTGGTTCCCAGTGCATGAAGAATCATCTCTCTTAGGGAACAGGCTGGAAATAAACTGACCCCATTTGGTGGCCTCCAGCTCTGGGGCTGGAAAGGCCCATGAATTTCTGCCCAGGCTGCACTAAGGCTCTCCAGACACCACTTCCCACCAATGCTTAGGTGATTTTAAGCCTTGCTTGACAGGAACTATGCAGAGAACTCCTGCTCTGTGCAGGCTCCAAAAGGTACAAATTCCTTCAGCCACTCCCTGTGCTGGTAGCTCTTAGGATCCAAACTCAGCAACTCTCCCATGCACACATATCATGTGTTGCCACTTCCCCAAGATATTCACAGGCTCCTTTTCTCCAGCAGCACCACGATGGCTGTTCTCTCCAAGGAATATGGCTACGTCATGCTGACTGGGGCTGCCAGCTTTGTCCTGGTCATGCACCTTGCCATAAACGTGGGCAAGGCCCGCAAGAAATACGGTGTGGAGGTGAGTGCTCGGGCTGGAGCCAGTCTGCTGACAAGCTGGGGGACACCTTGAGCAGTTTGGGGTGACTTGCTGACATTTCCTGCCCCACCACACAGATGTGGAAGGGATGGGGCTGCCGTGGCTCTCCAGAAAGCAGAAAAGAGATTTGGGACCAAGCTGAAAGCACCTGGCTTTGAGCAAGGCAGCACTGATGGGCAAAAAACTGCTTGGCCCTTTCTGCCTGCAAATAATTGATGCAGCACTGGGGGGGGAAAGGGGTCATAGTGGCACAAAAGTGACAGGAGGGTCTCTCAAACTGAGTGGGGAGCACGTGAGCCCTGTCACAAGTCTTTTCAAGTGACCTTCCCTCAGCATCCATTGGGGAGCTTTTAAACCAGGCAGAGCTGTGGGCTGGGTGGGGACAGCTGAGTCAGGGCCATGGCATGCAGTGGCTGCTGTGCCACTTGGCTTCAGCACAAAGCACTGCTCCTCTGCTCTTTCACCACTTCACTCACGGATGTGACAAACAGAGGTGGGCACCAGGACAGCTCCAGCTGCCTCTTGGGGTGATCCCATTCCTGCTGCATCAAGTCAGGATTGGAGCAAACGTAGCCAGGGCACGTGGTGCACAGAGGGCTGCATTTGGGGCCTGGGGAAGCCTCTGCAGCCAAGGCAGCAGCTCCAGGAAAGCACTGACCTTGAGCACAGCTTTTGTGGGCCCCAGGACAGGCACAGGCTCTAACCTGCCACTGCAGGTTGGTCTTGCAAGCACTCAGGCAGCAGCCCTGGGGCTCCTGGGGAGAGAGGAGCTGCAGGCCACACGTGCTGATGCTTTGCTGCTGTGATTATTATTTTTTGGCAGTACCCAGCCATGTACAGCACAGACCCTGAGCACGGGCAGATCTTCAACTGCATCCAGAGGGCACACCAGAACACGTGAGTGACACCTTGGGAACACACAGGGCTGAGGGGGCAGGGCCCACAGCCCCAGAGGTGCTGCTGCCACTGCTTTGGTCCAGGCTCTGCAGTGCTTAGCAGGAAGGTCTTTCCCGTGCCTTAAACTCTGGGATGGTTCTGTGAAGCCATCTCCTCTTCCCCACCTCCCACCAATTTGCTTCCTTAAGACGTGAGGAATCTTGTTTCCCAGAAGGTGCTGCCCAGGTCTCTCCCTGAGGAGAGGCCAAAGTCCACCCAGCTCCTGTGGACAGGCTGCAGCAGCACAGCAGAGAGGTGCTGAGAAGCACAGCTCCTGGGGAATGTTTAGAGTGGCTTAGGGAACAAAATGGAAAGAGTGGGTGGGTGTCCTGGGAGCGAGGCACAAGGCAGGGAGGAAGCCCCTAAAACTGTGTGTGCTCAGATCCCTTCTTTCCTCAGCCACAGCACTGAGCACAGAGACTCATAATGAGCCCAAAATACCCTTGACATGGGATGTTTGCAGTTCATGCTCCTCTGGAGTTTTGTCTTTGTAAGCACAAACACAACCTCCTCACTTTTATTTTCAGGTTGGAAGTCTACCCTGCCTTCCTGTTCTTTTTGGGCACTGGTGGACTCTACCACCCGGTGAGTGATGCAGAACTCTGCTCTGGCTCCCTGATCTGGGGTAGGGTGGGGGCCAGGAGGCCAAGACAGCCCCTTCAGTAGCCACATCACACTTGACAGCAGTGCCCCTTCTTAAAATTTAATTGTAGAAGGTCTTCTGCAGGAGAATCACAAGTGATAACTCATCACTGGTTTTTCAGCTGTTAGAGCCTTTCCTTCCCCTAAAGGTGCCTCGTTAGACAAAGCAAAGCATTTACAGCCTCCAGTCACTGAGTGGGAAGAATCCCTCCAGCCCAGTTTTTTCCAAGCCCTGCCAAAGGAAGTCAACAAAAGCCTGGATTATTTTTAACTGAAAGATGCAGACAACTTGGGAGGAGGCAGGCACATGGGGGAGGCCAAGTCCAGTAGCTCTGTCTTTGCCATTAAAAGACAAATTAGGTCTTTCCTGAAGACAGACTCCTTTTCCAAGAGGGAAGGAAGCAGCATAGGGACATCTGGCAAATGGGAGCCACATTGGAGCAAGCTCTAAATTAAGAATCAAGGTGGAAGTTTGGAGCACCTGCTGGAGGCAGTGGAGCAGGGTTTGGAGCAGCAGCTGCCTCCACCATCCTGGTCCTTGCTCTGGCTCCCTAACTGGCCAGGGGGTGAAATGAGATGGAGCACCTGACTTTGCTCAAGCCTCTGAAAGCCTTTAATGCTTCTCCTTTCTCTGCAGCGAGTTGCCACAGGGCTTGGCATCACCTGGATCCTTGGAAGACTCCTCTATGCCTATGGCTACTACACAGGAGGTAGGAGACCCTACACCCTGCAGCACACACAGGGGGCTTGGAGACTCAGGTCTCCTACAGTGCCCTCAGGACTCTTTTGCTCCCAGCCAGGTGTGGAGGAAAGGCTGCAGGCTGCCAACACTGCAGCACACTCTTGTTGCTGTTGGGGAAAGCTCTCATCCAGTAGGGATGCCTACCCTAGGAGGCTTGAGCTGCTGTCTGCTCTTTTGCCCTGGGGGTTTCCCTTTAGTTCCTGCTCTCTTCAATATCCAGGGTGGGCTAGTCTTTCAGTGAACTGACAAATCCTGCCTTTTTTTTTTCCCCAGATCCCAAAAAGAGAAGCAGAGGGGCCTTCGGCTCCGTGGCACTCCTGGGGCTGGTGGGCACAGGTGTCTATTCAGCCTTCCAGCAGCTGGGCTGGAGGCGTGAGTGGAGCTGCAGATGCTAAAGGGAGTTTTCTTCTGTTTTCTTTTAGAACCCCTCAGGTTCCTGTGTTTTTCCCTTTTCTTACTCAATAAAAGGAAGTTGTTCATTCTGTATTTTCATTCTGAAGTTACAGAGGGTTTTCTTAAGAAGCTCTGCAAGAATACTAGAACTACTCTGGGGTTTGTAGGACTACAGAAATCTCTCTGCCAGGCAGAGGTGTTCCTTCTAGCTTTTATGATTTTATAGTGATCAAAAAGCCACCTTGCAGCTCGTTTAACCCATACAGCAACAGCCCCATTTCTGGACCCCTCAATCCATGTCACTCAGAGAAGATGTTCCAGGAGTAAGTATTTATTTGATTGCTAAAAAAAGATGTAGGCAAACAACTGAAGTTGTTGCTTCATCATGTGTATAAAGAACAGTTAGTTTACAGGAAGGAAGTGAGATAGCTTTCACTATTCTGTGCTGGAGGTGATTCTCAGGGCCATGCCTGGCCCAGGCAGCATCAGCCAACCCTCCCCACAATGTTTTGTCCCACTTGTAAGTAAGGTACAGATAGGAAAAAAAACCCAGAATATGAGGTTACCAAGGGTCTAGAGGGAATAAACAATGCTACACTTAAGGCTTTTATGTGGTCACAGAATAGACAGAGTCAGGACAGTTATGGGATATCACTGTGTCTGAGAGCTTATACCTGCATTGAGTAGGGTCCTACCTGTTCAGAAGCCAGAACTGAAGCTGATGGAGGGTGGAAGGCAATGGGAATCAAGGCACACAGCCTGGGAAGCCTGGGTCTGGCCCTGGCCACTTGACAAGCCTCTGGTAGCACCTCTGTGGCTGCAGGAGCTGCTGCCAAAAGCCAGCTTTGGTGCCTCCTGCTGTGAGCTTCCCATTGTCCACCAGCCAGGTCAGAGCTGAGCTCTGTGAGTACAACCCCTCTCTGCAGGAGCAGGGTGGTTAAACACTGTCCCAGCTCTGCTTCCCCCCACAGCCACTGACAACTGTAGGGTACTTTACTGCTGTCTACATGATCCACATCTCTTGCTGGCAAGGAAAGAGCTGCCTGAGGCTCCCCTGAGCCACTAAAACACAGACTCCACATCACCCATCTCCACGCAGACAGTCTTCAGCTGAGAGTAGTACTCGATGGCTGCCCGGCCGTTCTCCCTGCCAAATCCTGGGAATCCAGGGAAGAGCTGCACTGAGGACACAGCTCCAGGCACTGCCAGGGGCCACTCCCAGCCCCTGGAGCTGGCATGTGCCAGGGGAGGTCGCACAGAGCTCACCTGACAACTTGTATCCTCCAAAAGGCAGCTCCACAGGGCTGACGTTGTAGTTGTTGATGAAGCACATCCCAGCCTTGAGGGCAGCCACTACCCTGTGGGCCTTCTGGATATCCCTGCAGGAAAAGGGCAATTCAGCTGGATCCCCTCCTTCCCTGCCAGGCAACATCCACTGGAGGAAAGCCAGCAGGCCACACTGCTTTTTGGAGTCCAGCCTGCCCTACTCCGTCTTTGCCTGCCAAATTGGAGGCAGCACCAATTCCCAAGGATGCTCCAAGTGCATTTGATTCAAGAGGAGAGGACAAGGACACCAGCAATACAGAGTGGGGCAAGCAGCCAGCAGCAGCACAGCAGGCTCCTGATGCATCCTGGAGGTGCAGAAGGCAGGCAGCAGGCCAAGCCAGGCTGGGAGGTACCCAAGGGACAGCTGGGCCCACCCAACACTTCAGGAAAATATGGGAGATGAGCAGTCATTTACAAATTTCCATTTTGGCAATCCCTTGCTTCAGCTTTTCTGGAAGAGGATACCCATGCCCAGGCACTGCAGTATTTCCCCTCCCCAGAATGATTCCACAACACTGCCCAGTCATACCTGGTGAAGACACCACCTGCCAGGCCAAATTTGGTGGCATTGGCTCTCTCCACAACCTCCTCCTCCGTGTCGAAGGGCAGGATGGCCATGACAGGCCCAAAGATCTCTTCCTTCACGCACGTCATGTCATCCTTACAGTTCCCTGGGCAGAGCACAAGTGCTTCAGGAGGAAGAGCAGCAGCACAGCCTGTGCATTCAGCAACCCACACAGCCTTGGAGACAGCACCCAGCAGGGTAGAGCAGCCAGGCACACCCTGCATCTCAAAAGCACCATTCCTGTCATCAGGCCCTCCAACAGCACAGATTTCCCTGGATGCAGTTCCTGGAAGCCTCAGCTCTCTCTAGGACCCCCATCCAAGTGCCAGTCCACGCTGGGGACATCACAGAGCCAGGTGACAAAGCTGAACTCAGCTTTCTCAGGAGAAATCCCACAACATCCATGGTTACCAGGACTGAGATGGATCCTACCTAGCACACAGGGCCTCATGTAGTAGCCATTCTTCAGCTTCGGGTCGTCCGGCACGTACAGGTCCCCACCACACAGCACCTCTGCCCCCTGGAAAAGAGCCAGGACAGGAAGGGATGCAGCCACATCCAGGAGCATCCTGCCCAGCTCTGCCTCCCCCTTGGCCTATCCCAGCAGTTTTGTCCCCATCTTTCTTATGAGCCCCTGTTATGTACTGAAATCCTGCAGTGAGGTGTCCCCAGAGCCTTCTCCTCTCCAGGCTAAACCAACTCAGCCTTTCCTCATGTGTTTTTCCTGTGCTGAGGATTCCAGAGCTTGAAGTGGGGTCTCACCAGAGCAGGTCAGAGGGGCAGAATTCCCCCTCACCTGCTGCCCACACTGCTTTGGATGCAGCCCAGGACACTGGGGGTTTCTGGGTGCCAGCACATATGGCTGGTGCATGTCCAGCCTCTCATGTACCAGCATTCCTGAGTCCTTCCTCACAAGGCAGCTCCATCTGCTCATCCCCCAGCCTGGACTGATACCAGGGGCTGCTCTGACCCAGGTGCAGCACCTTGTGCTTGGCTCAAATAACCTCCCTGTCCTCCACGTGCCTCAAGACAACTTCTAGGAGGATTTGTTCCAAGATCTTTCCACAGTCACAGCAGTGAGGCTGATGGGTCTGTAATTCCCAGGCTCCTCCTATCCACTCTTTTTGAGAATGGCTGGTTTACCTTTCCCAGTCACCTTGGACTTCACCTGCCTGCCATGACTTTTCAAGTATCATGGAGAATGGCTCAGCACCTACATCACCCAAATCTCTGAGGATGCATCCCATCAGATTCCACAAACTTGTGTATCTAGTGCTCCAACACACCCACTGAGTAAACCAATAACAACAACCAAAAAATCAGCTTAACTGCGAAAGCACAGGGCAGGAGAGCAGCTGGAAGTGTGTTTGTCTAACAAGAGAGACATTTCAGGGCAGCCACAAGGCAGCATCACAATCTCACCTGCTCCTTTGCCTGCTTGATAAAGCCCTGCACACGATTCAGGTGGGGCCTGTTGATGAGGGCTCCCATCCGTGTGTCCTCCAGCAGAGGGTCTCCAATTTTGATTTTCTGGGTGCGTTTCACCACCTCCTTGGTGAAGGTATCCAGGATCTTCCTCTCCACAAACACCCGGGTGCCGTTGCAGCACACCTGGGACACAGGACAGGCAGCTCAGAACAGGAAACACAGCACTCCACAGTCCTTCCCTGCTTGGGTCCTGCTCCAGAGGCTCTTGGAAAAGCTGCTACAACAGCTAACTTGTCCCTGGGGACAAGGAACACAAGGAGATTACCCTGCACTCAACAGTCCTTGCTGCACACAGGGGTTCTGATGCCACCAGGTGGCAAAAACACATCAGGTCACCAGCAGCAGAGACCTCGAGCTGACTTCTGAATTCCCAGAAATGACCCCGTGGAGTGAATTTGCCAACAGGATTACAACAAAACCCGCAGCACAGGTGGATATCCCGAATTTGGGAAGGTCAGGACCCTGTCCTCAGGCTCAGCACACGAGGGTGGAAGCTGCTGTCCCTCCAAGGGACACCAAGCACAGCTTCTCCTGACCTGTGAGAGCCAGACTGGTGCCCAGGGCTGTGCTGAGCTTGGTGCCAGGGAGGCTCCATGTCTGGGAAGGACAGGACACTGGCTGAGTGTGTCCTGTGGCCAAGGCACACTCTGCTGGGACACCCTGGCTCCTGCAAGGTATCCCTTCTGACACACTGCACAGGGAAAGGTGTGGCAAGATGGGAGCTTCAGGGCATCCCTGACTTACAGGAGGTGACAGGCTGGCCCTGCTGCCCCACCCTGCCTCCCTGGGAAGGAGCACTCCTGCCCCACAGACACTCACCTCACCCTGAGTAAGGAAGTTGGCCATGAGGGCTCCCTTCACAGCATTCTCCAGATCAGCATCTGAGAAGATGATAAGGGGGGATTTGCCCCCCAGCTCTAGGGTGACTGGCTTAATCCCTTTAGCTGCCATCTCCATGATCTGAGGGGAACAAGGACACGAGAGAGAAGTGACCCACTGACCAAGGGGAGGCTGGTGGGGAGAGGCAAGAGAGACCCAAAGGGAGAATTCCTGCAGGACCATTCACCAACAAGAGAAGCAGCAAAAAGGGCGAGCTGGGTTCCCTAGATTGGTGAGTGCAGACTGAGGACAGCCTCAGAGGGTTTGGGGGTTGTTTTTTTACAGATAAAACCAACAAAACCTGGAGAGCCATTTGCAGGAAGTCTTGTTTTCAGTGTAAGTTGCATGTGTCACTGCAACCCACAGGTACACACACGTAGGGAGAGTTCACAGGGTATTTCCCCCCTTTCAACTCAGAATTCATTTCCAAAAGTCTTTCTTTAATTTAGGAATAATAAATTGAGGGTGAGAAATTCACAGAAACTATCCCCTTGCTTAAAACCAGGAGGTTGCATGCAGCTTTAGTGCTTTATAGCAGCCAGGAACACATTTTTCTAGTGCTGCTGTTTCGTGTCCTCTCCTCCTGACATCAACACTCACCTGAGCAGCTCAGAGACTTCACTGCAACCAGGGGCTGAGCAAATGAAGCTGACCAAGGGGTTTCTCTCCCAAGCCTGTGCCTAACAGGTTAACTGGATCCCCAGCATGACCCTGCCTGTGCTGTGAGCTCCTTGTTCAGCCCCAAAAATGCTGACCCACACCCTGCCTCCACAAGCCCTGTGCAGAAAAGCTCAAGGAGGTTATCAACTACAGACCCCTTGTCTCAAGGTGCCTTTACCTTCATGCCAGTTGGCACACTGCCAGTGAAAGAGATTTTGGCCACATCTGGGTGCTGGCAGAGGAGCTGGCCCGTGGCAGCCCCACCCTGCACCACGTTGAAGAGTCCCTTGGGCACTCCAGCCTCTGTGAAGATCTCTGCCAACCTCACCACAGAAATGGGGGTGAAGGGTGAAGGCTTGAAGACCATGGCATTGCCTAAGGGAAGCCAGACACAGGCCAGGTGGGGTTAACACCCAAACTGCTTCAGGGAGGAAACAAAAACAATCCCCACCCCACACAGTGAGTTTGTCTCAACAGATCCCAGGAGTTCTCCCCAAGAGAAGAGGAAACACTTTCAGGTGATCATTGCAACTTAAGGGTGCCCTTTCAGCTGGGGAGAGGGCTGGGGGAGATGGGTCCTGCCCCGCAGACATTTCCAGAGACCTTCCCCATCTGGTATCAGTGTTTTTTTTCTGGATGCACTCCTAACCTCTTGACATCTGACATGTTCCTTCTTCCATTTCCCATCCCTTTCTCCCAGAGTAACAGCCTGAACATTCTCCTAATCCTTCAGCACTTCAAGGTAATTGCAGACTTCATCCCAGAAACGACTCTCCCCCACAGGATCACTTAGCTTTGAAGAGACCCTTGTGAGGGCAGAAAGGCTCCATTACCACAGGCCAAGGCTGGGCCAGACTTCCAGCAGGCAATCTGGAAAGGGTAATTCCAGGCTCCAATCCCAACACACACCCCAAGGGGTTCTCTCCGAGTGTACCCAAAGGATCCCCCGGGAAGCTGGATGTGTTCACCTGCAAAGAAACAGCCAGAAGGTAGAAAAGAGCAGAGTCCCTTCTTGTCTGATCAGAGCCCCCAGGGGTCAGGTCTGGCTTTGCCTGGGAACAGAGACACAGTTCTACCCCAGCAACCTCACAGAAGGTGTGTGAGTGCCCACAGAGCATGGCAGCATTGGGCAGAGACCTCTCAGAGTCCTTCCAAGGTCTTCAGGAAAAGGAATGGTCCATCTCTCAGGGAAATCAGCAGCAAAGATGGCTTTGTGCCATTGGAATTACCAGGAAGAGACAGAGACAGAGAGCAAGGAGCAAACTCCAATAACCTCCTCACCCGCCAGAGATCCTGCCAGCCCTGCGTAATACTCCAGGCACTGCCAGGATATGTCAATGTCCACTCTGGCTTCAAAAATGGACTTCCCATTGTTGATGGTCTCCATGGTGGCAATTTCCTCTCTCTGCTCCTGTGAGAGGCACACAGAGACAACATGTTAGAGAAGCCTGGAGCAGAACTCCACAAGGAGACAGCTGTGTCCCAAGCACACAAGTCCTAAACAAGATCCTGTCATGAGAAACAGTCATCTCCAAAAGGGACATCCCCAAGTGCTCTTTATCCATTTCCCCATGGGCAGGGCAATGTCAAAGGGAAAGCTGCTGGGGTTCACTGCTGGTCCAGTCTTGTTTAACATCCCTGTTTATCTAAAAGATGAACAAACATGAACTTAGAAGTTGTCTGGCAAACAGTGATTAGAATTCGCAGAACTAAGCTGGGAAGGGCAAACAGCAAGATCAGGATGGAACCAGAGGCCAGTGAAGAGGGACAAAGAAATGCAGCTGGGAAGCATCCTTTAACAGTCCATCTCCCAGGCAGAAATACTACCCTGCTCTGGAAGTCTGGCAAAAGCAAAAGTTTGGCATAAAGAAAAGTTTTCCCATGACTTATATACACTGGGGAAAGAAGATCTGGGTTCTTGCAGATCTGTGCCTTGATGGAGATTAACTCTGATGCCCAAGATCCTGTTATCTCAGAAAGGAGTCTGTGTTAAACCTCACTTATGTGCATCCTCCTCCATGTGTATTACCTGATAGATAAAAACCAGTACTCCTACTTTCTCTTATTGCCAGGACACATTCCAGTCATGTAACAACAGCCTCCGACAAGCCAAAAGTTCAGCAACGCCAGTTATGCAATTTCAGCTTTCAAACTGTGTACAGTGAAATTTAATCTTTGGAGCTGTTAAAAAAAAACCCTGCAGGATGCCAAATGGGTGGCTTCAGCTTTATGTTTTCTAAGAGAATTAAGCTGAGAAAGCACACACTGGCCTTGAATCCAGTGATAAGACCAAAGCTGCACTCAGGGATGCTGACTCCAGTGATAAGAGCAAAGCCTTGCCTGGGGCAGTCTCCTGTCTCTTCTGGCCAAAGGTGGGGTTTAACTCCTGCGCAACTCCTGGAGCTCTGCAAGTCCTGCTGAACACCCCAAGAGCCACAATAACCCACAAGGAAGCTCAGAGACAGGACCACCCCTCTCCCCTACAACATACCCGAATAATTCTGGCAGCCTCCAGCATCACCCGGCATCGCTCCATGCCCGACATCTGACTCCATATTTTAAAGGCAGCTTTTGCACTCTGCACAGCCAGATCAACTTCCTTCTCCCCAGAGCAGGGCACCTTGCACAGCACACGGCCTGGGCACGTTTCAAACAGGGAATAAACGAGATGGAAATCTCAGAAAAGGGGCCCAGGACGTGGTTTATCCTCCACCAAACCCCACATACTTCACTCAAGCCACCTATACCAAGCACACGATTTCCCACTAATTTGTAATCAGCCACAGAAGAGGCGCTGCAATTCAGCCGGTCCGAATGAAACGAGCTGACACTCTCCACAGTCGTGTTCTGGTTACTAATTAGCTCCAGTTGCTTCAAAATTCCTGGATCTCCCGGCTGAGTTTGTTACACTTTTACGACCCTCTCCAGGACTCTCGTTACACATTCCTCAGGACGGTTAAACGCTCGGGGGTGATTCTGATATCAGCTACAAACCGATAACCACTATCACATAATTACACAGATATTTAAATCTCTATAAATTGGCGTCTTGCCAAAGTCAGACTGCATTTTGCGTCTGACAGAGAGAGCAAATTTCTGTGTTAAGAATGGCGATGGCCAAACGCTATAGGCGGAGTGAAGCCTCTACAGCAGGGGCGGCCTCAGGAGCAGCGGGGCCGCCTCAGGAACACCGGGGCGTGCAGAGGCACCCAGATGAGCTGGGGGAAAGCCGAGGACACCGGGCCCTGCAGGCACGGAGGTTCTCTCTGCCCCTGGAGGTTCCCCCGGTACCTGTGGCCGGCTCGAACACCTCCTCCAGCTGCCCGCCATCGGCGGGCTGGACGCGGGCGCCCGCGCGGTAGTTGAGGGGCTGCTGCACGGTGACGGTGCCGGTGGCGGAGCTCATGGCGAGGCCGGGAGCGAGTGGACGCAGCCGGGGGAGGAGGAGGAGGAGGCTCGGCAGCCGGGACTGTGCCAACATCGGCGGGATCCCGTCAGGCGCCGCGGCCCGGAGGCGCCGCCTCTCCCACAGACGCCTTTTCACCGTCAGAGCCCGCCCCGCCCGGGGCGTGCCAAGCTGCCAGGCGGCCGATCCCGCTCCCCATCGCCCAATTAAGAGACATCGTTAACAGAAATTAACATGCCCATGCCGTTTATTACTCAGAAACAAAGGTCGAAGTTTCTTGGTTGGATGAACGAACAACTGCTGGTGGAACACTCCAAATGGATGATGGTTTTCAATAGTGCATAGCCTGGTTCTGGGCAGGTGATGCCTCACGTGGAATCCCGTCTTGTTACCTCCCCAAGGCCGTCTTGTTGCACTGGTGAGGCTTTCCCGTGAGGGCCGGCCGTGCTTCAGGAGAACTTCCCTGCCTGAGGTGGGGGGCCAAGGAAGCCTCCTGCCTGCTTGGTGGCAGCCCGGGAAGGAGCAAGGCCGAGCATCTTCTGGATGTTCTGCAAGAACAACAACAAAGAGCAAGGTTGGCCAGAGTATGGCGAGGGAAACGAAGAGCAAGAAACTCTGAGTCTGCTCACAGAATAGTTGGGGTTGGAAGGAACCTCTGGATATCATCCAGTTCAACCCCCCCCAGCTAAGGCAGGGTCACCTGGAGCAGGTGACAGGAACATGTCCAGGTAGGTTTGGAATGTCTCTGGAGAAGGACACTCCACACCCTCCCTGGGCAGCTGTTCCACTGCTCTGCCAACCTCATTGGAAAGAATTTCTTCCTCAGGTTGAGGTGGAACTTGTTCAGTTCACAGCCACTGCTCCTCATCTGGTTGCTGGGCACTGCTGAAGAGTCTGGCCCCATCCTCTTCAAACCCACCTTTGAGACATTCATATGATGAGATTCCCTCTCAGTCTTCTCTTTGGACTAAACAGGCCCAGCTCCTGTAGTCTCTCCTCCTAAGAGATGTTCCAGATGCCAAATCATCTTTGTGGCCTCTACTGGACTCTCTCCAGTAGCACAAGTAAAACCTCCCCACTTGTTTCAATAGATCCAGGTTCTCACCCACATAGTCTTAATCCATCTGGCTACTGTAATATTGAACCTCTCCCTGTGTATGTCCAAAACAGCTCAGCATGGAGCCAGACAAGAACAGCTGGGCCATTCTTCCCCACCTCAACAAAAGCCTCTGAACACCAAATCCATATTTTGGATGAGGATTCCTTCCCATTTTCACCTACACACCCCACAGTCAGCTGTCTTTACACACACTACTTATATAAAATACCATGGCAATTTAATTGCAGTGCAGGTTCCCAGTGCCTGTTCACAGGCCCCTGCAGCCCTTGGTTTTCCCAAATTCCAGAAAGCACTGCTGGTGGTGGCCATGGGAGCTGGAGTCTCCTAATGCAGCTGGAATTTGGGACAGCAGCATGGCAACCAGAGCGTGTGCCAAGTGCAAGTCAGGAGCTTAGCCCCAGAATTAACATGAATGCCAGTGCTGCACACAGAACAATGGGGCACTGGAGACATGCAGGATAACAGGACATATGGAGCAAACCCCAAAACCTGACTACTGGGATGACCTCATCTGCATCCCAGCGGGGTGTTTCAGTGGAAAACAACAGACAGGGGAAGAATTAATTAGCAGAGCCAGGCATAAGCCAAAAAAAAAAAAAATCACAGCAAAACATTTATATTTGAAGGTTTTTCTCGATTTTGGTGAAATTTCTTTTAAATTTCACAACAGTGCAACTACAAAGAGCCATCAGCTCTTTCAGTTTCATCCTTCACTGTAAGGAACTCCAGCTCAAGATGCTGCTCCTGCAGTGCTGGCAAAACAGAGACATCTGAGATGCAGGGGAAAGAAGAAAACAACTGTGTTCTCCTCGTGTCACCACCTGAGTGCTGGCTATTGAGACAACAAAAGGAGGAAGGATTCTCTTCAAGCCTGAGTGTCCTCTCCAAAATAACTGTCAGGATAGGTCAGACAGTAAGGTCACAGAGCTCTTGAACTTTCTTATCATGGAAGGTGAATAAACTAAAAAAAAAAAAAAATTAAAAAAAAAGAGAAAAAGAAAAATAGAAAAAAGAAAGGGAGATAGTTCTGCAATTCCACAGTAGCTAAAATAAAATAAAATCAGGATTCATCCCAGCTGGAGATTATGAAAAGGAAGGTTTCAGCCCACACACAAGGAACACAAGAAGAGGAATTACATCAGGTTTAGTCCATGGCATACATAAACCAGCCACTGGATACGTATGAGAGCATTAACTCCTTGCTGTTCGATGTTTCTTCGATGGAGGCACGGACAGAAGGGAGGAAAGGAGCAGTCCAGGGACAGCCCAAGCACACCAGAGGGTGCTGCAGAGCCAGCAGCCCGCAGGACCCGAGTCCTGCCAGCTTCCAGCGGCTCACCCGCGGGGAGGAGATCCCAGCAGGGACCCGTGGAACCAAGGAAGAGTGCACTGCCTCCTCCCCGTTCCTTTTAGCAGGGACGGAGAGGAGAACTGCGGTGCTAAAGTTTATTCCAATTGCTTGAAGAGGAAGGGAGATGACAGTCTGTCTGTCTGAATTCCAGACCACAGACACTGTCCAACATTGCTCTTCCATGCAGTGCCCCCCTGCTCTGGAAGGCAGAAAGCATGGCACACTAGCTTCCAAAGCATGTTTTGCTGGACAGAAATCCTGAAATCTACACCTGGAAACACCAAAGATGGGGCAGGGTCCAGCAGAAACCCTGTCCCATCTGCTGTGGGCCACGTTGGACAAGGAAATCTGCAGAGTCTACTTCCAACACAAGCACAACCATCACCCTCAGGAGCAGGGAGGGAAGAGTAGGATTCAGAGATCTAAATCCCTCATCTGAGCTCTTCTGATCTTTCCTCAAATGACTGCAGGAAGCACAAGAGCTGCTCCTGCTTTGGTCTTCAAACCCAGAAGGGACCTCAGACGAGGCAGCAGGTGGCTCCCTGCCCTAAGACCAGGCTCTGTGGGAAAGCAGAGTCCTGGCAGGAGGGATAATTGCTGGCTCCCCTTCCCACTGGGAATAGATTTCGGTGAGAAGCAGCCTAATCTACAGTTCAGATGCGTGTGAAAAGGAAGTGAAGAGCAGCAAACAGCCCAGGAACAGCAGAGTATCCCTCCTCCCAAAGAGCACAGGTGAAGGCTGGGAGCTCAGAACCAGAGGATGTAACCCTGACACTGCACCTCCCACCCAGCCCAGCAGCAGACTTTTCCCAGCTGAAAACCCAACAGCTCAAGGACCCTTGGAAAGGCCTCTCCCAGCAACCCCTCCTCTCTCCAAACAGGAAGGCAGGAGGAACCAGGGGACAGGATTTACGTGCCAGGGAGAGCTGGGAACGGCGCAAAGGAAGTTACTCACTGTGAGGTGACTATTTTGGGAGATGCTGGCCAGGTCACAGGCAGCAAAGCTTCCCCAGGCAGTGTTTGAAGAGTTTATCACTCCCACGTGAAGAGAGTCCCTGATGCTGCTCCTGCCTGTCCCACTAATGTCACTTTAATCAGTCTCCCAGCCCTGCAGACTCCCCTGCCTTTCCCACCAGGTCTGTTTTCTCACACACACCCGAGTTCCTGCTCTAGCTCTGAGCTCCACAGGAACATCTCCCTTCCCTGTCTTTGATGGCTTCACAGGCAGCTCCAGGATTTAAGGAAAGATTGACGGACTATGATCTCCTTGGTTTGTTCACCACCTTTCCCCTTATTTTTGGTACATCTCCACTCCTCCTCTTGTGTCAGCAGCATCAAGCCAGACACCAGCTCCCACACCACATCCTCTCCTGGGCCAGCACCTGTTCTGAAGTCAACCTGGCAAGATTTCCCCTTCTGCACACAGAGAAATACAAAGCATCACAAAGCCTTCACCTCCAAGATCACTCAAAGCACAAAGTGTAAGTCTCTGGCACCATTTTAAGCCTTTAATTACTTTCTTGCCCTCTCTCCTGGCCTGTCACAGCTCTCAAGTCCTCTTCCCAATGCTGTTATCACCTAGGTGCTTTCAAATAGCAATAAAGCCAAGAGCAGGATGCCAGCAGCAATCACAGCTTCAGTTCTGACCTCTCGTGCAAACTGAAGTGTCCCTGCCCTCCCCTGGAGCAGCAAGGAGGAAGAAGCTGAGCTGCCTGACAGCTGGAGAAGTGCAGGAATTGTTAACCATAATCACGTAGATAAGGCAGCACTAGAAAGATTGCAGTCTCACACCCTTCTCCAAAGCAATAAACTCACTCCCCTCCTCCACAAGGACATCAGCAGGAACTCTAAAGCACAAGGGCAATTTTTTCCCAGAAATGTCATGGAAAGCTCAACCCACTGCAAAGAGCTTGGCACTTCTGCCCCTCAGTTCAAGCTGCCATATAAATTTCACCATATAAAACATCAGGAAATCCCCAGCATTAGAATTAACCACAGGAATTATATCTTTGGACAAAAAAAGGAGGGATTTTTCATTAAGAGAGTTGCCCAATCAACCCAGTGGGTGCAGAAAAATCTTGCTGGTGGTGTTATTTAGTTTCCTATCATAATCTGCAACACTGAAAAGAAAGGACTTTCCATGTAACAGGTAAGGCAGAGCAGCACAAGCCAAGATTTCCTGAAGGAACAGCATCAGACCACAGCATCCCAGGAATTCTGAAAGGTGATCTTAAGAGCTCAATATGCCTGAGTGCTTTCAAAGCAGCAAACCCTGCTCTAGTCACTGGGAAGTGAAAGTTTGTCTTGCAGCAAAGACAGTGAGGAAGCCCCTGCCTGGCCTTTGGTGAAGCTGGGCCTGCTTGGAGTGAGGGGGTGAACCCCCAAGGGATCCTGTCAGCATAAATGATTCTACAACTCATTGTCTGCTTTTGCACAGGACCAGACTGGGATCATTTCAGCACAAGCACCCAGTAAAAAGGACTATGGGGAATTCCATCCACCAGCAAGCCCTTTGTGACTAAAGGAACTCTGTGTTATGAAGCTGCTCCATCAAGCTCACCCCAACTCCTGGCATGACACACCACTTCCCTTTGCTGATCTGCTTGGAGTCTAACTCCCTCAGTCTAGGTTTCCTTGGCACCCCCGAGGAAAAGCAACAAGAGGGTCAAGGAGAAAAGCAGCAAGAATTCAGGAAATGAATCAAAGAAAAGGGAAATATAAATACAGAAGAGGAGCTAATTTGCAGCTAGTTGCACCAGCATTCATCCTGAGTATATTAACTTATCCCCAGCACCCTGTGGGGAAAGTGGAAAACAAAACAGACTTCTTGTTGCACTGAGAAGGCCTTCTTGTCCTCACCAGCCATTCTGCCACTTGAGCTGCCAGTGAACCTTCCTGAACAGGCCCCTTATCCTCACTGATATCCTCATCCTCTTCCAAAAGATGGGACTGTGGAGCTTTGCTGGAGAGGTCTGTGGAGCCTACTCTTGGCTTACCATGCCAGACCCCCTCTCTGTGTCACGTCCCTAATGCTGGGGGAGAACTGACACCAAAGGTACAGCTCTTAAGACTCTGAAAAAAATCAGGCAGCCAGCAAAAACAGGAAGGACAAACCCAAAAGAGCAGGTTTAACTCTTTCCTCACTTTCCTAGCGACTTTATGGATTGATGAAACTTTTACAGAGCTGCAACCCACCTAGGAAGCTCCCCCTAAAGATGCTGCTGTTTGTAAAGATGCACATATTGCTGTAAAAGTTGTAATTACTAAGGAGCAGGATTTAGATCAGCTTCTGATGGAAACAATCTCTTGGTATGGCAATCCACAAAGTTATCACACAAATCAGGAATGCATTTCTGCCAACTCTGTCCCAAAGCCCTGGTGCAAGTCTCCAGCCAAGTCTTCCAGGACAGCAACTCTTTTAATCATTCCAGCCTAGAATTGCTTTGTATATGAGGCACAGGAATGAAGGCAAACACAGAAACCACAAACAGATCCAAGTTTATACGTGCAGTACTCCTCTTCCTGGATGGGGATAAGCTTTCCCTGCTCCAGGGAAGGTGTACTCACCTGTCTGATGGACATGGTGCAGAGAATGTAGAGGAAGATGAAGGAGCAGTCAGTGTAATCCTCACCCAGGAGGTTGCGGTGGGAGAGACCTTGGATGTATGAGAGGGGGATGAAGGGAAGCTTTGCCACTACTCGGCCATCAAATCTAGAAAAGAGAGCACTGGATCACCACTGGAGACAGCAGAAGAGCTTCTGGATATAGAAAGAACAAGTGAGCATCTTCAACAGGCCACCAGAGCAGGTAAGACCCCATGCAAGGCTAAAAGGCCTTGCTGCCTTCTCCAGCCCCTCTCCATACACTACACCAAGGAGGATGAAGACATCTCTCTCTCTCTAAGCCCTCCACAGGGTAGGACTCCCTCAGGAGCAGTTCTACCATCATCAAAGTGTTTCCTAGTGATTTAAGTGATCAGCTGGACAAGCTGCTGGTTCATGAAATCTTGGTGTTTTGCAGTTTTCTGGTGCATTTTATTTCTAAGACAGATTTAGCAGATCACCTCCCAGCACACAGTCAGCACTTCAGTAAAAGATGAACGACTGTCACCCTGCTGTACTGCAGTTACTGCAACGAGACAGACCCCTTGCTTCAAGCAAAGCAGCATTTTTTAAACCAGAGCATAAATCAAAGACACCTTTCCCTTCCCTGGAGCTCCTCAGGATGCACAAGAGAGCCATCCACACAACACTCCACAGCCCCAGTTTCTCTGCATTAGCTGTGGGGATGCAGGCAGTGCAGAGGCAGGATGATACTGCATGTCCTGCTCCTGGAATCCCTCCAGGCCCACATTCCAGGGCATCAGGCAGAGTGTGAATTTTGGCCACTTTGCAAAGATTTCTCCCAAGCCAGACAGTCGAACCCGATCTTTTGATGTAGATGTGTGTGATGCCTCATCAGCATGTGCACATTTGGATGTTATTTTCTCTGTGTGTGCTGATTTTCCAACAGGTGTTTCTTGTTTCAAGAGCTCCTAAATGAGCCTCCTTTCCTGTGGAGATGCATTCACACACAGCCACAGCTCAAACACACAGCCAACTTTGTTTACATCTCACAGGCAGTTTGGCAGAGGAGCTCAGAACGGATGTTTATCTCCCTGCAACATCCCCCAGTGGCTTCAAATTCTGCGTTGTTCCTGCTGTGAGGATGACAAGTACTTCAGCAGCAGCACCCTGAGGTACCTGCTTTAAATTCCAGCAGGTTTTCACAGCTATCAAGAGGTACCAGAATAACACGACTCTTAGAGTAAGGCAGGGAAGGGATTGCATGAGAAAGTTCCTGGCAAGAGAAAATTGAGACACACAGAAGGTAATTTCTGCCCCAGGTGAAATCCCTGGTGGCTTGGAGGCCACTGCTGCTGCAGATCTCACTGCCACGATGACCCTTTTAAGCCACAACAGTCACTCAGCTGTTTGTCTTGGGCACAGCACTCTGCTTTTTGGGTTTAAACCAGCCTTGCTGACACTTCCACATCCTTCCAGCCACTCCAGGTATGACAGCAGGAAATCATCCCAGTGACTTCCAGTTTGGCTGAGGGGGCACTTGGCAATGGTGAGGTGCTCACACAGGATAGCAGCATCTGCAAAGAACCTGTCCAAAGGGTGCTGCTTCCACACAATTCCTGCTCCTTTTTTCCCAGCAGCCATGAACCCATTCAAGAACAGGAAAAGCAGCAAACGTGGCCACAGCCACTGCAGGTGTCAGCCACCCTTTTCCTCCTTTTCCTACCACACCCACAGTGCCTCCACGGATACTGCTGGATACTCCTGCTGCTCAGATTCCCTCTAAAGAAAGAGGCAGTTAAATAAAAGATTTGCCCAAAGGTTCACATCAATTCTTTGTTCAGTAGCGTGCTCTCCGTGGGCAGGAATCCTCAAGAGAGGAACAAGACAAGTAAATTTGGTAGAAGTTTATTGGTTTTTTCTACCTTTTTATTTTTTTTTAAGTAAATATCTGTGAAGAATTTAACCCAAATCAACCCCTTCCTAAAATTCTTTACAAACTTACAGTTCTGTAGTACTTGTTAGTCACAGAATACTCAGAGCAACTGCCTCTTCCCCCTCTAGGAAAGTGGGCACGGTGGGGTAAAGCATTTTTAAGTTTGTATTTCAGTTTGCTTCAGGGGCAGGAGCTGGTGTTTGTAATGTACCCAAAGAGCAAGGCAAGCACTTGGAGGACTCAAGTGCAACCCTACAAATTCCCCCTCAGACCCCTCCTTGCTCATGATGCACCTCCAGCCCTGCTCAGGGCTGCAGTGAAATGAGACATCACTGACTCAAGGCTGCACACAAAATTTAAACTCCTCCAGTGCTGGGTTGCTTTGCTCTGCTCAGAATGCTCAGTGCTGAAGTCTGACTAAGCTGAATAAATAAAGGATCCACACAGTGGCACTTCTGTTGTTATGTTACCCCATGTTTGCAATTTATCCACCCACAGATCTCCAGTAAAATAACAATTGACTGTATCTTGGGGGCTGCCAGCACAGAAGCCAAAGGCTTTGGTGCCCAAGAATGTAAAGTCCTGTTTGCAGGGCAAGGATATTGCCCAGATATCAAGCAGCCTCCTAAAGGTTATCCTAACAATATTCAGGTCATCTTCAGACTTAACAGCCAACAGTTCATATTTCAAGTGAGTCAAGTTTTAAAAGCCAAGCACAGCCTTTCAGATTTGCATGTATGAAACAAAGCTGTGTATAACCATGCAAACCAGTTTGGGATTTCTTGTCTGTTTGTTTTTTTTAACTACACCTGTCCCAGGTCACTTCTAAAACAAATGAAGCTTGGAGCCCATGCCTGGACCTATTTATATCTGGACTCTCATTACCTCAAGCAGGGCAACAACAAACTCTGCAATTACAGCTCATTTCCAAGGGCAAGGGAGCTGACCCAGTTCTGTCTGCAAAAGGATTCTTTGGTCACACCATTACAGCAAAGCCAAAGCAGCTGAAGACTGAAGGTGTTTGCCTGACATGCACCAAACTTGCCCTAATCAGGATGTTCCCATGCAGAAAAGATGTTAAAGCTGTGTCTAGACTGAATGCAATTTGTTCAGTTTGGTTGTGTTCAGTACTCAGTGTTCCCTCTTGAGCAGAAGGTGCATGTGACGACCAAACCACCAAGTCCTCACATGAAATATGGATGCATTTATTAATTTATGGGTCTTGGCTGGACAATGTCACTCTTAACACTTCAAGTGATGAAGGGAAGGTGGAAATTTCAGAAAAAAATCCAGGGAGTTGATACTTACATGGAGTTGAACATGCCCATCAAGGCAGTGAAGCAGAAGCCGATGGCAAACATGGATTTCATCCGAACCTGCAAGCAGAAAGGTCAGAGGTATTTAAAACAACAGGCCCACACTGAGGTATTGTGAGCTCACACCCTTGAAAACAGGCTTTGTACAGATCACTGAAATCAGCAGGGGAAAAGGATGATCCAGGAGACAGAGGGGGTGTAAAAGTGACTGGAGAAGTCCCAAAGAGACTGAGTGCCAAGGCAGCCACAGTGTGGGCCACTGATGGGAAATGCTGCTTCAGGGAGATGAAACCAAAAAGTGCTCAGGAATTGTCCTGTCACCTTGCATGGGCTGTTTTGGGTTTTGGTTTCTTTTCCCATAAGCTTATAAAATCCACCAGGGGATCATTACAATGACCAAAGTTATAGGAAGCCACAGAAACTAATTCTACTGTGAAAAATATCATGGAGACTTATAAAAATGAAAATAGCTAAGGTTTGGCATGAGATGAGGCAGTAACTCTGTGGCTCATACTAAAATCTGTGGTTATTAGGGAAAATCCAGAAGGGCCTTTCTCAAGGAAAAGCAGCTTTGTCTGCCAACTGAACAAAGTCTTTCTGTTGGAAAACTGACTGAAATCTTCAGAAGTTGGGAACTGGCTTTGAATTTTCATACCATTGACAAGTCCCTGTTGTTATTCTTCAGTTTCTCTTCTTGTCTCTCTGCAAAGACAAAAACAACAGTTATAATCAGTTATGTCAACCTAGAAACCAGAGTGTTTTCATTTCCAGGAAAACTTAACCTCTTTGGCTCTCCAAACAAACAACACTTCCAAAATCAACTCCAGCTCCCTTTGCCAGACAGTAGAAAGTGAAAAACTGTACACAGCCAACTGCTTCTCCACCACAGCAACATGCAGCAAGTCAGGCACAAAGAGAGGAGGCGGCTGGAATCACACATTCAGCACTTTTGAAAGAAATGCACCCAATGTTAGATTTGCTAACTCAACCAACTCACTCAGGAGCATGAGCACTGCTGCCAGGAAACAAAAACAGTGCCCCTCTACCACAGTTCCCAAAGGCAGCAGTGATCAATTTCATCATGTATCAAGTATATCACGCATTTATTACTTTTTTATAATTATTATTATTTATTATCCTTACTTATTCAATGTATTTGTGACTGCACGCTATCATAAATACATTGAAGAAGTAAGGGTTTCCTTTTGGAGGTCTCAAAAAGGGAAAACCATGCACAGAACTGGGAGCTGCACCTCAGCAAGGCCAAAATCCTGCTGGGCTTAGTAATGGATTTTGCACTCTTCTCACACCTAGGAGATTCTCCACAGAGGAAAGAGAAATGAAATTCAGTAATGAGTGTATTACTGTGCTTTGCAGGAAATACTTTGGAAATTCAGTCTGTCCTTAAATCACCACAGACTTCAAAGATGTTCAAGAGGGCATTTTCCCTGTCCCTCACTGGAGGGCTGCTCTGGCCCTCAGCATTGTCACCTTTCCTGTCCCATGTCCCCATCCTGCCTTGTGCTCCTCCCAGACCAAGGATTCAGAGGGGCAGCCAGGGCTGGGAAGCAACAGCCAGCTGAAATCAGGGTATGGGGAATGAAGGAAAAGTCAAAGGACAGCAGGAGTGAAGAGGGGAGGATGCAGAGGGACTGACTGCCAAGGGCTATCCAGCATGGGAATTTCCAGGGATCCCCACTGAAGTTTCAATGCAAGAGCTCAGAAACTCCACAATTCTCTGCCAAGCCCCTGCTAAGCACAGGGAGTCACAGTCAGTGTTATGAAAAGCAACAGCAACACCCCTACCCAATTCCTTGAACACCCTCTTTGCTATTTCCACTTGCTCCTCACTACAAGCCATCCCCTCTGGCAGGAACCTTCCAGACACCTGCTTCCTGAGCCAGGTGGAAAGTTGTGTCCTGGGACATTTCAGCAACCCCAGGCCTGCTCTTCAGGAATCACATTTGGCACAAATACTTGTTTTTTCCCCTCTGCTGCATAACTAACCACCTATTTAGGTGGGCTAAAGGTTACACAGAGGAAAGAACACGGCTCTGATTGCCCAGTCTATCTGACCTGTCTCACCCATTTCTACAGATTGAAAATGAACATGTTCTGGTGATCTACTAACTTATATAAATGGTCTGTTCCTGCCCAAATTACACACAAACAGCCTGTTAAGCATTTTGCTGGGTAGTTTACAGTTGGGTAAAGGCACAGAGAAAGAGGACTGGGTTAACAAGCAGCTCCCTGGAGTCCAAAATCATCTCACTCTGCCCAATGGAACACAAACCATGAGGCTACAGGGATAGAGATTTGCCAGGACTGGGGGTTTTTATTTTGTTTTAGTTTTGCTGTCCATCCAGCACTCGTGTGGACTCCTGGGAACGTCACTGTCTTTTCCTCCAGAAGCACATGGACACAGAAAGCAGTAGCAAGGTTTAAGCTAACAAATCATCTCTTTAAACTGAAAGGACAGAAGGCTACAGCAGTGCTAAAGGTGGCCTGTTCCAGCAGTGCCCAGAGTGATTTAGACACAATGTGACAATCGGTTCATTTTACAGCTAAAAATAAAGTTTTTTAAGTAGGAAACACCAAATTAAACCTTCCCAAGCAACTTTCCCCCTACCTCCTTGTGCACATGCATGATTCATCCCTTATGAAACCAAGTAATATCATCCACACACCTCCTGTCTTATTCTGTGCACGGAACAGATGGCAACTGAGGCAGGTCTGTACCACAGCTGTTACTTATCCATAAAGCCCCAGCTCAATATTTACTTCTTGTTAACTAAAATGGTAGAACATGGAAGAACTCCAGCACAAGTAGATTTGCTGTGACAACAATGCCCCATCTTGCAAGAATGATTTGACATCCAGTAAGTTACTGAGATCAGAGATTTCAAAACCATATAACAGCTGTGAGTCATTTTCTGGAAGTCCAATGTGACATTTTGGGTCTGATTTTTCAGAAACACCAAGAATTCATCTTTGCCTGAACACAAATGAAACACTGAAGTTATGCAGCACTTGTAAAAAAAAAAAACAAAAAAACAAAACACCAAAAAAAAAGTGTCAGAATCTTAGGCTTGGCCAGCAAGCATCACAGCAAACAAAACCAGTGGTCGTTTCCTAAGTTCTGATCTTTGTCCCTTTGTGCTTTGTTTTTCATCTGCAAAACAAGATTATTTCAGTGTATAAAAATTGGTGGAGCATCTGAAGCCCTCAGATTCTACTGTTTATTGGTTTAGTCCAAGCACAAGTAAAATATTGTCTGCAAGGAACACAGCTTGGATGGTGCCCTGCAAAAAAAGACATTGTCACACTATTTTATTTCATGTTATCTGCATATGGTCACTTTCAAAGTTGCCTTATCCCCCAGTGTCCATCCCACACAGGGATTAGTCAAGATTAAGAACTGAAATGCACAAGAGGAAGAGCATTTTGGCTCCTGTCCCTTCAGGAATCTAACGACAACAGGTTTTTCTACCTAGGAAGAACTGTTTGAAGATGTGTTTATAATTCCCAAGCTTTGTACAGATCAAATGATTAATCCAGCTACCTGGTGTTACAGAGGAATGAGGAAACCAACTCCCAGGAGCTCTCAGAAGTGTTCCTGCCACAATCTCTGTTATAACTTGACTGAGCCTTGCTGCACGTTGCGAGTCCTGCAGATGGCAAATGCTCCTAAAACCTTTAAACATCTCTTTACCCTGTTCTTGCTTAGTTCAGTACTTAAAGAGTTACCCCAACCCAGAAAGAATTCACCCTACTGACACAGAAAAGGAATGGAAAAATAAATCACTGCCAAAACTGATTTATCGAAATTGAAATTAATCTAAGCATGGTTCCAGTTAACGAGAACATCTTCAGCTCTAAAGTGTTCAAATGAAGGAAAAAAACCCAAAAAAGACCCAAAGTCACAATTAAGAGTCCTCCTATAGCTACAGCAAGCTGCCTGCACTGCAGCAAAGAGCTTTGACAGCTGAAGTTGGTAACAGCCATGGATATCAAGGCTAAAATGGGAGGAAAAGTCAGGGAGCTCAGCAGGAGGTGCTGCTCCTCTGTGATCCACCCATTTGACCAAAACCATCACAGGCTGGCAATCTCCTGCCTTGGAAGAGTAAGGAAAATTAATAAATAGCTTTGAAAGGAAGGAAAGGACAATCACTTCCATCAGTTTCTCAACTTTCCACCATTCTTGAGGCACCAGTCTTACCTATCTTCTTTTTCTGCTGTCTGCCTGCTGATTCAGTTATTGTTTCCTTCTTCTTTTCCACTGCAAAATGAAAAGATATTCCATCATTTCTGCACAGTGATGCCACCACTCCTTTGCCACACACCAAACAAAACATTTTATTCCTCTGCAGAACAGGGGCATGAAAGGCAGCTAAGCAGGACTAAGAACATGTTCAGAATCAATAAATTATCAACTACCAAGGCTGATTACAGCTATATAAAATCTATAATAAAAGAATTTGAACACTCTGGATAAGACAAACATATTTAAAGGGTTAATTTTGAACTCTGTCAAGAGCCCATAACGTTGTGGACTGAGCAGTCTGGGGAACAATTTTGGCTCAAGTGACCCTTGCTGATTTGTCATTAGCATCAGACAGTACTTTTGATTCAGCAAGTGGAATGAAAAGAGCTTTGTGGCAAGCCCTGCTCCCAGTTATCTGCAGTGGGAAGCAGAATACAGGAAAGCCTGTGTTCTCCTACATCCCTTCTTCACAGGCAGGCATTCTCAGGGGAAATGCTGCCCAAGCAGGCAGCCACAGCCTCTCCATTCTTCAATTCATCAGGACTGAAGTATTTCCAATATTTTAAAGCAGAAGCCTGAGGTCAAAGGTACCAAAAGCCCAAATGAGACACGCACTGAGCACCTGCCACCAAGCACCACTGCAGAGCCAGCACAGGGGAATGGGAACACTGTAAATGTGCTGCTCAGCTGCAGAGGAGGTTCTGGGACAGCAAAAAGGGCTTTCCCAGGAGGGAAGAGACATGTTCATTCAAGATCTAGAACAACAGTAGTCCAGGAAGCAAGGATGATGAAGCATGAGCATGGTCTAACAACAGAGACCAGCCCTTTTTGACTTTAAACTCTCTGTATTTATGCAAACTGCACATACCACATCTTGTCTCCCAACAAAGAGCCTTGGCTCACTGTCAGCTCACACACACCTGAGTGCTGGGGCTCCCCTCCCTCCTGAAGTGCCAGCTCAGCACAGACCTTCCAGCCCTGATTGCAAAGCCCAGAGGAAATGAAGATCAACCTCCCAAGCCACACCAGGGTTTGCAGAGCTGCCTCATGAAATGCCTGAGTCAGTCCCAACTGCTCAGAAAATCACATCAGCCCAGACAAGTCACCTCAATATCATCTCTCCGTGGCAAGGGAGTGAGACATGATTCCCTTTCCCAAAGAACAAGAGGATCTCTGGTGGGCAGGGAGGAAAACAGGGAGCTTGTGTCCCTAGGGAATGCTGGAGAGAGGTGTCAGATGGCACAACACACCCAGGGCTCACAGAACTCTGTCTCCATAACCTTCCTTATGCCAAATCCAGCTGGGGAAAGCCCATCAGCCCATCCCTGATCCATAACCCCACAGCTCTAAACTCCTTATGCCAAGCCCAAGGAACTCCTGGCCCCAATTCCCTCAGGAACATCCACATCAACACATCAGACATCCCAGCCTTGTACATTTACCCCTCCATTCACCCACAACAATCCCTGCAGCAGCCCCAGCCAACGCTGAGCCTCTCCCCAGCAAGGAGAGGACAGGAAGAGATGAAATTAAGGAGTAACAATGTCTGCTCAAGCACATTACCCAGTCCCTTTTGTTTGTGCAAATCCTAAGGATCTGCTAGGACTCTCACGGGAGAGCTTAAAGGTCTCAAATGTGTTTTTTCCTGTTTGAGATGTGTTAGATAACAGCTGAAAGGTGTGGCTCAAGTGGTCCACTTGGCAAGTTGTAACCCTCAGGTCAGCCAGCTGTCCTCAGCACAAGAGGGGAAGGGAAAAAAAGCAAAGCTGAATTTTTACCGACTCCTTATTCAGCTTTACCTCTGGGTTTTTTTGTCGTTGTTGGGGGTGGGGAATCAAAGAAGGAGATCAGGAACTAATTGAGGTGCATGAACCTCACAGCTCTCCCTTCACAGACACCAGCAGAGCCATAAAAGCAAGCAGCATTAAACTCTCACAGCAATCACTAAGCCCCAGAGATTAAGCCCTGCCAACTGCTCTTGGAATTGAACAGCACAAACAGGAGAGGACACCAAGTTTGCAGCTGGGTTCCAACTCCTTCTCTAACTTGCTCTTCTGGGGCTAATTCCATCCTTCTGTGGTGACAAAAGCCCCCAATAATGTCAGAGCTGTGACACACACACGGCTACACTTCAGCTCCTCACTTTGAATTGCCCAGGGGAAGGCTGGAATAAGCTGGGCTGGTGAGAGCAATGTGTGATAACATTGTTTTCTCACACATTAAGGAGCACTGACAGCGTGATGAGATATTTGTAAGGTAAAACCAGCTCTGTTTTGGTCCCAGCTGTCCTGTGCTGGCTCTCACTGCTGGAACTTGGGGAGAGTGTACTACCCAAGCTGAGGTTGAAAGGTCAGAATTTCTCCTCTGCAACTTGGCTTCTGATACAGACAGCTTTAAATAACACTCCACGTTCCCTCCTGTTTATCATTTCTCTTAACATTTGATGCACATCTTCTGACTGCTCACCCTGCACTCCCTTTTCCCTTCTGCCCTCGTCCTGTGTTTACCCCCTCCCAAAGCTCCTCTCCATGGAATGAACCTGGGAGTTATTCCCTAATATATTCCCAACCTGTTTGCTTCCAGTTTGCATTAGGATAATTTGGTTTCACATCAGCTGATTGCTCAGACCTTTCTATGATGCCTTAACTCATCCCCCACCATTAATCACCACTTTTCACCTTTACATAAAATGCTTTCTCCTTGTGGTATTCATCATTCAACCCCAGTTCTTTCTTTCTACAGACCTCAAATTCTCCTCTTCACCCCTGAAAGGCAGAAATTGCACCTTTGAATGTATTTCAGACATTTATTTCAGACACTGGCTGCTCATAAATGCCAGTACCAATCTCTTACCCCCTCCTGTCCTCCACTGACAGGAGGAGCAATTTACACAAGAGAAAAGTCCAGAATTAAGGACAGAAACGAGCCCCTGGTGAGTACTTACATTTCTTGCTCTGCTTTTCCACTTCAGCCTTTAATCTCTTGTATTTGTCTGTCCGATAAACCAGCACCCAAGTTATCCCTGAAACAAACACTCAGCCAGTGAAGAGGGAAGCTAAAACCTCCTGCAATCATGCTGGAAACAAATCCACGTGCAGAAATTAAACTTTATGTCCACAAAACCCCGTTATAACACAGACAAGGGAGCACAAAGCACCAGCAAACTGCACCTTCCTTTTCTTTCAAATCTCCACTCCGAGTTCCATGTGAAATGGAAATGGAAAACAAACCATGCAACGAGCTCTAGGTGAAAAACTGAAACAGGTTTTTAGGTTTTACTTTTATCAATAAACCTGTTTTGCAGGTGTGGGAAAACTGAAACAAGTTTTTAGTTTTGCCTTTTATTGATAAACCTGTTTTTAGGTCATGAATATTCTATGAATATTCTGGGGGCAGAGGGGAATTTGCAGGTGTGGGAGGAAGATTTTGGGGACAGAGGGGATAAAGGGGATTTGGGGGTACAGCACGATGTCATGAAGGGGACCGGTGACTCGTGACTACCCCAAAAGGCATCTACCCAACCCTTCCTTAAAAAGCTGCCCCTATTTCAACCACTGAAATATAAAAAAACCTTTCAGGCAGCTTAGACCTCCATCAGTGGAAGGTCAGGCGATTTCTTCATATCCTTCCCTTCAGCTATGGGGTGAAACCACTACGTACTCTTTCATCCTCCCTCCTGGAAGGGAATAACCCCAGTTCTCAGCGCTTTACACCAGAGCTCAGCGCTGTGCGGGGAGGAGATTCACCGCTGTCCTCTCCGTGAGGAGCTTCAGGTGACCCCGAGCCCCGTTTCACAGACCGCCCCTCCCCCCCCCCCCTCCCCTTCCCCCGCTCCCGGGAGCTGCCCCGCGCACAGCCGCGCTCTGCCTGGCTCACCCTCGGCCAGCAGCGCGGTGCAGACGGAGATGAAGACGATGAGGAGGGTGTCGGCGAACATGGTGCTCATGGTGCTGCCGCCGCCGCCCCCGAGCCGGTAACGCCGCCGCGCACCCGGAAGTGCACCCGCCACCCGGAAGCTGCCTGCCCCCGTTGCCTAGCAACGCCCGGAAGCGACCACCTGCGCTTCCGGCGAGCGCCGCCAGCTGAGGGAGAAGCCGCGGGAAGGGAGGGGGGCGGGGAAGGCGCGGCGGACGCCACTGCGATTGGACAAAACGGCTGCCAATCTGTCAATGGCGGCTGCGGGCGCTGCGCTGATTGGGCGGTGCGGCTGTCAATCGTGGCGGTGGGCCCCGCCCCTGAGCGGGGCTGAGGGGAGGTTGTTGTGATGGCGGGGTCTGCACTCAGCTCTTGCTGCAGCCCGCCCGAGTCCCACACACCGGGTCGTGGTGAGGCCGCGCCCGCTTCGGAGCTTACAGAACCAGTTAGGTTGGAAAAGACCTCCGCGATCATCCCGAGTCCAACCTGTGACACTACACTACCGTGCCACCAAGTGCCATGGCCGGTCTTTCCTTCAACAGCTGCAGGGACGGTGACTCCGTCACCTCCCTGGGTAGCCCGTTCCAATGTCTAATCACCCTTCCTGTGAAGAAATTCATCCTAACGTCCCACCTAAGCCTCCCCTGGTGTAGTTTGACACTGGGTGGGTGTCTGCCCTCCCTGCACCTTGCCGGGATGTGGTGCCTTAACCCACTTGCCAGGGAAGATGCACAAGGCATAAGGCACGAGGCATTTTTGCTCGCAAAAAAGGTTGGCTTGGAGAAGCCTTCCCGGTTTCTACAGCTCCTCCCTGGGTTAATTTGCCGGTGGTGTGAATGGAACTGTTCAAGACCAATTTGGACAGGTTTTGGAGCAACTGGTCTAGTGGAAGGTGTCCCCGTCCGTGGCAGTGGAAGGAGATGATCTTTAATGTCCCTTTCATTTTAATGTCCAAAATGTTCTAGGATTCTGTGATTCTGTGAATACCCTGTTAGTGCATCTCACCAGGAGGCACTTTCTGGGATCAAATATTTAGGAATATTGCTGCCTGCCCTTTGCCAAGGGCTATTGCTATCCCACATACTCCTTGTACAGCCAGCAGTGGAGTGCAGCATTCTGTGATTCACAGGGAATTAAACCTCCCATTGCTTGTGTGTGTAAAATATTCATGGGTGGGAAGGGACTATGAAGTGCATTAATGAGGACAGCGCAATAAAGGCAAGGATTTTGGCAGGCAAATTGACTTTTATTGAGGCTCCAGTGACTACACCTAGAGCAGCAGAACTAGACCAAATCCAGGGGTTGTAACAGGGTGAGGAGACCTAGAAAGCAGAAATGCAGAAAAGGAAACAGGGCAGGCAGGGCAGGTTTGTGCCTGTCCTTATGTAACAGAGGAGTTGCTGTGGCTGACAGCGGTGGGATTACACGGGCAGAGCTGAGGGAAAAGCAGGGAAAGGAAAAAACCTACCGCCCTTAAATTAAACACACCATTCAGAAAAGAGGGTGAGGAGCTGCAGCTCAGCGAAAAGAGCACAAGCAGCGAGTGAGGGTGTGAGGTGAGAGAGCAAACAGCCTCTCCGAGCCTGGGGACAGGCACACGAGGAAACCAGAGAGCCACACGTGTGTGCAGGTGGCTGAGTCAGACATCACTGAGAGTTGCAGCTACACACCACAGGAAAAGTCCCAGCAGCCCTGTCCGGGCACGGGGAGCTTCCTGCAGGGCAGAGCTGAGAACTGGCTGTCAGCAAAACAGGACTCGGAGCCGTCAGGGAGACAGGGATGAAACTGAGGGTGGATGTTTCAGTTCAGGGTGAGCAGCAGGAAGATGTTGGCAGCTGGTGATGCAGCAGGACTTGTGATATACAGAAAAAGTTCTTCCCCGTGAGGATGGGGAGCTCCTGGCACAGGGTGTCCAGAGAAGCTGTGGCTGCCCCTGGATCCCTGGAAGTGCCAAGGCTGGGTTGGATGGGGCTCTGAGCAGCCTGGGATAGTGGAAGGTGCCCCTACCCATACACGGGGCTTGGAACAAGATAAACTTTAAGGGCCTTTCCAACTCAATGCATTCTGTGATTCTATATTATTTTGTGCCACTTCATGCAGTTCCCTGTGCTGTATGCCACCCTCCGCCCTCTCTCCCTCTCTTTAGAGCTCCCTGACTTTCCTGGCTGTGAGATGTAGCAGCATCTATCAAAGCAGTATTTTGAAATGTTTTCTCTTACGCTGCTGTGGGAAATGATTCACATGGTATCACTTATTGATAGTGAATGGGCAGATGCAGGCCAGGAGGAGATGGTCAGTGACATGAACCTCTTTCCTCTGCAGTGTCCCTGCTTTGAACTTGAGGTAGAGGTGACAAGAGGCTTTTTGTAATTTCATCCTGTCACTTTGAATCACACCGGGATCCTTATCAGCAGATCATTTTTTCAGACAACACACGGCATATTACCCTCAATGGCATTTCCTTTTCAAAACAGCATTCTGTGCTTTGATCAATGTGTAAAGGACAGATGAGAGTTGGGTGCTGTCTGATTTGATCTATCAGCCTGGGATATGAGAAAAAGGAAGGCATTTGCATAATACATCACTCTGGTTACACGAGTCGGGGGCTGGTGTAGTCTACAAACATTCTAGAGATAGAAGTGGTAATATTTATGGAGGCAACCTTGAAACCAGATTAGAGAGACACATAATCCCAGAAGGTTTCATATACTGAAGGTTTCATATCTGCAAACTTAAACTGAAGAAAAGCTTCAGCTGCTTTGCACAATGTGTTAGTGACCAGCAGCCAGTAGAAGGCTGTGTAAAATTCTCAGTTTTGAGGAAAGCTGCCATCTGAAACTAACTGGGACTTGGATTTGGTTCACTTTTAGTTCACAGCCCTGGCCTGCTTTTGAAAGAGCCATTAACCTGACCTTTGCAAGTTCTCCCTGTGTTCTGTACAAATAAGCCTTAGATATCCTTAGCTCAAACCCCTCCAGGGCCCATCGAGAGGCATTTATTTCTTCTTCCCTCTACAGGTGTGTCAGCTCCTGCCACATGCCCAGCACCAAGGGGACCTGGAGGTGAAATGCCATGATGGGCATCCTACAGAGAAGCTCAAGACGGGCAGCACAGCCTGAAATAGGTGCAGCACAGCAGAGGGTTTGGACTGTCCCCAAGCAGGGCAGCAATGGGGGCAGGCAGGAGGAGAACCCAGTAACCTGGAGTTCTCACTGTCCTGAGGGCATTTTGCCATCCAGATACGTTGGAGTAGAAAAGAAAGAAGAGCTGTGAACAGCTCCTGGGTCCCAATGGGGTGAGCAGGAGCTGTGTGCCCATGGTCAGCGCTTGGAAACTGGCACGGGGCCATGGGAATCCACGGGAATTCATCCCTGCAGGAAGTTCTCATCCATATATAGCACTTCCTTCCCTGGCAGTGGCTGCATGCAGTGCCATTCTCCCATGGCATTGCTGGAGAGGAATTGGGAGCAGTGGGCAGAGGGGTCAGGAGATCCTCTCGCACATCCTGCGGGATGAGGGCTGGGACATGGGGCCTGTCTGGCAAACATCTCCACACCTGTTTTGCTGTGTTGAAATAGGGAGTCAGAAACCTAACTGAGAGTTCTGATCCTCTCTGAACAGGGCTGGGAAGAACCTTGGGGCATTGCTTGGGCTGGCTCCTGCCCCAAAACAGGATCAGCACTACTGAACACTTTCCATACAGGAGTATGTCTAGTGTTGTTTTTTTCTTTTATTTTTCTTAAATCCTCAGATTTAAAAGTGGAGAGTCCTTACTCTCCTTAAACAACCTTTTCTAGGATTTAACCATTTTCAACCCTAGAAAATGTCCCTGAATTGTCCTTGTTACAGTGCTGAGCTGGCAACATTTTGTTTTAATCCCTACTGGTAAAAGAAATTTATTCCTTTTCTGTTTGTGGCAGCCTTTTATGTATTTGAAAATGGTTATTGTGTCCCTATAGCCTTACAGCCCAGCAGAGATTTTCCCCAGACTAAACACGGATGGGTTCTGCAGTCCTACAAAGCCAGACCTTGGGGTGCTCCTGAGTCTCCACTGGAGTCTCTCCCCCAGGCCTCACCTTTCTCAAAACAGGATACCTATGGATGTTTATCTGCCCCAATGGGATGTTTGCCTTTTTCACAGCGGCATCACCAGTTGAATCTTTGATCCACTTTACACCAGATCTTTATCTGTAAAAGGCCAGGCTAGCCAGGCGTTCCTATCTCGCATTGCTACAGATCATTATCACATTTGTCTACCTGTTGCCAATCCTTTTTTCCATTTTGCTGAGGTCATTTTGACTTTGAATCCTGGCCTCCAGTATGCTCATGGCTCTTCCCAGACAGGTCCCATTTGCCAGAGACATAAGGATAATTTTTATTCCTGGATTTGGGTCGTTAATAATAATTTATCAGTGCTTGCAGGACCAGGACTCAGGTAGGGTGGGAGAATCACAGTGTCATTACTTTTGGGAAAGACATTCAAGATCACCAAGTCCAACCATTAACCCAGAACTGTTCACCATGAAACAGTGTCCCCAAGTGCCACATCTGCATGGTTCTTCAACATTTCCAGGAATGGTGATTCCACCATTTCTCTGGGTAGTCTGTTCCAATGCCTGACCAGGCTTTGGATGAAGAAATTTTCCCCAAAAGCCAATCTACCCACCCAAACCTTGGAGTAAGTTGAGGGTATTTCCTCTTGCCCTATCTCTTGTTACATGGGGGAAAAGGCTGACCCTCACCGGGCCACAGCTTCCTTTCGGGTGTAGAGTAATGAAACTGCCCCTGAGCCTCCTTTTCTCCGGGCTCCGGGCTGAGCCCCCCCAGCCTTGTGTTGCAGACCCTTTCCCAGCTCCTCTACCTTTCTCTGCACACGCTCCAGCCCCTCAGTGTCTTTCTTGTCCTGAGGGGCCCAAACCTGAATCCAGTTTTCAAGGTGTGGGCTCACCAGTGCCCCGCACACGGGGACGGTCACTGCCCTAGTCCCGCCGGGTCACGCTATTGC
>JANPWX010000161.1:545369-568623 GCA_024734555.1 Trochalopteron elliotii | reverse complement strand
AGGATGATCCGGTGGAGGCAGCGCGGCCGCCGAGGCCTCCGTCCGGGCCGGCGGACGGAGCCCCGCGGACACGTGGAGGGGGGTGCGGGGTGAGGGTGGGATTTACTCGCTCCTTCTCTCCGGACGGCACCTTGTGTCCCTCTGTGTTACCGGGGAGAGGGATCCGGCGGCGAGCAGAGCTGAGGGCTGCGCGGAACAAGGGTGGCCCTAGCTCGGCCGGGGTAGAGGCGGCATCTCCCCTCCAGAATCCTTCCTGTGGCTGCGGTCAGCGCTTCCCCCGTTCCCCTTCACCTGCACCGACCCCGGGGGCTGGCCGCCCCGCTAAGCACCTGGGGGGCGATGGGATTTTTTAATCCCCCCCCCCCCCTCCCCCCCCCCCAACAGTGCCCGTCGTGCATGGGGATGCCCTTCTCTGCCCAACTTTAGGGTAGCAGGAGCGGGAATTCTGCAGCAAATGCTGACTCACAGCGGCAGAACGACCTCCTGGCTGCCGTGCCGGGAGGGGCTGGCCCTTGGCAGCGGCAGGTGGGAGCGGAGCGGGGCGAGGGCTGCGGGGACGGGGCAGCCGCCCGCCGGGGCAATGCGGGTGTTCTCGGCAGGCTGCTGCACCCAAATTGCAGCGCAGGGCAGCCTTGCGGCTTCTCAGCCTTTTATTTTCGTTGTTTCAACACATCGTGTCTGTCTGAATTTGTTTAACCTCGCTAGGTCACTTTCTTAATAGGAAAAGAGAAAAGTGCTTCTTTTTTTTTCCTTCTTATTTAAGAGCAGCAAAAGCAGCTCCACAGCTCATCAGCGCTCCTATGCAGGGCAGCACATTCTACCTGTATTTTGGAAAGGATGAATAGATTTGGAAGTAGCTACACCCGTGAAATATTTCTTGCTGAGGAAACTGAATGTGGGCTGGCACAGAAGAAGGATGAGCCTTAGATCTCCGGGTTGATCGTGTTTGGAGGGGGATCCCTCCTT
Source organism: Trochalopteron elliotii (assembly GCA_024734555.1). NCBI lineage: Eukaryota > Metazoa > Chordata > Aves > Passeriformes > Leiothrichidae > Trochalopteron > Trochalopteron elliotii. The sequence continues at coordinate 567,657 of JANPWX010000161.1, read as the reverse complement.
CTCTCGAAGGCATAACCCAGCTGCTGTACCTCAGCCCACTGTTTTAAGCACGTGTCTCTAAGTACCCTATTGATTCTCGGGCTGCTGTTGCTGTTGCAAGAGCAGCAAAAATCCAGCTGTAACAGGGGAGGCATGGTGAGGGAGGATGCAGTCTCCTCTGGTGGGAACCAAAGCTGGATTGTTCTTGCAGTACAGCTCCTGGTGACTCAAACACGCTGGGTTTGTCTGTTCTCTGCTGCGTGGGTCTGCCTCTCTGTAGTTGTCCCAATAGCATCGTGTCTGGCGCTGCTGAACTGTTCTGTCTCTGAACACTGTGTCTCAGGCCCACAAGGTAAAAGCAGTGATTACAGTACAATGCACCACGGTGGTGCTCAACTTCAAAGTGAAAATGCTCAGGAGCAGCAGGCTGCCTTAGGAAAAAAAAAAATAGGGAAGTGGTCCTTTCTAGCAAGGGAGATGTACTGACTGGCTTTTCCTGTCTCTCAGCTTTGATTTTCCCCCCGTCCAGTGACTGCTGACAGCCTCTGTGCAGTGCTGCCCATTGAAGGGAATCCAGCAGATCACTGCAAAGTTGGTGGGAAAAGGCAGCAAGAAATATCCTGGCAAAAATCCCTGAGCAGCAGTAAAAAAGGACCTGGGGCTTGTGCCCACAGCTCCTCAGATTGACATTTGGTGCAGCTGCAGGGCAGGGATGTGGGGGGCTGGCCCTCACCTGTGTCCCACACCTGCCTGGTGCCCTGTGCCCGGCAGTGCCGAGTGCCACAGCACAATGCAGGAGAGCAGCAGTGGGGCTGATGTGGTTTGTTCAGCTAAGGGCTTGCCTTCAGCCAAAATCCAGCCCAGGGGCTACCTTGCTGATGTGCTGGCTCTGGGTGAAAAGTGAGTGCTAGCAGGAAGGTGAAGCAGGCACCTTTCCCCCTGGGAAAGCGACAGATCCATCCGACTTGCCCTGGCACCAATTGAGGGTTGTTGTTACAACACACCCCTTTGGCAGCACACTGGCCCAAAGATAACCCAGGGGATTTGCCTTCCAAGGCCCCCTGCAGCTCCTCCCACTGCTGCTTTTGGGTCTGACATGGGGATAACAGTCCCTTCCATCCCTCTTGGTGTAGCAGCACGGTCAGGCTGTGGAAGGATGGGATTGTGATTTGTAGCTTGCCACAAATTGTGTGGTGCCCTGGGGAAGCTGGTGTTGGAAGCAGCCTGCCTTCCCAAAGAGCTGGGGTTTGTTTGGCTGGTGTTCCTTAAATCTGTGAGAACTCAAGTTCAAAGGCTGAGTGCTCTTCCCTAGTGAGCAAAAGAGGCTTGAGCAACTTTGGCCATTCAAATGGGGGTAGAACCGTGAGTGCTTTCCAGGTTTTTGGCTCTGGAAAAAACCCTGGGCTGTGTTGGGAGCAAAACTGGGGAGCTGCAGAGGTCCTGGGCAGTCTGGGCTGCTGCAGCCTCTGTGAGGGCAGTGCAAGCTGCACAGTGGCTGTTCTGAGTCAGCTCAGCTGGGACAGGCTCTTCACAAAAAAAAAAAAAAAGAGCTCTCCCCTAAAATCCAAGCACTGTGCAGTCTGGACAAAGCATGCTGTGGTTTCCTGGGGTGGATATGACTTGGCATTAAGACCCCCATCCTGTGTCAAACCTGAAGAGGACTGCAACTGCCTCGTTCTCTGAGAGATTCCCAAGGCTGGTTGTCACATTTTCTTTCACCCTGTCTGTTCTCAAGTGTTCTGCTAGAGTTCTCGTATCCCTCTTACACCCGTGGCCTTTGTGCTAACAGCTTCTTCCCTTGCTCCTGCAAGAGACCTCTGATTACCAGGGACTCTGCAGCGTGCAAGGCAGGCAGCCAGGCTGCAGGCTGGAGGAAAGTTCAGCAAACTGACTGCTGAGATGAGCTGGGAACTGTTGAGATACCTCCTTAAGCTCTTTCTGTGTCCTCACTTCAGCTTAGCTGCTGGGACCTGGCAGCCCTGCCAGCAGTGCCTGGAGCAGCTTGCTCCCAGCAGCAGCAGTGGCATCTAGTGCTGGGGTGGCTGCAGGGGTGGGGAGAGCTCTTTGAGCTCAGGCTGAAGCATTAATTGTTGTCCCCACGTGAAGTGAGGTGCTGATTGCTGCCTTCCAACAGGAGCTTGTAAGAAAGCATGGATTTGTAAAGGGCTGATGGCTTTGGTTGGCTGCTTATCGCTCAAATTATGCTCAGGCCTGAGTATGGGTGCCACTGCAGCCCTGTAGTTACATCATTTGGGTCTTGACTTAGCACATCAAGTTCCTAATGTCTGTTTGAACATGCAGCCTCAGAGTTTCCAGCCTGCAGAGCACCAAGATTGCAGCCCGTGTGCAGCCAGGTGTGCTCTTCACTTTCTCCACCAGGCACTTTGAACACTGGGAAGGCTGGCTGAGGCTGGGAGAGTGAGCCAGCCAGGAGGCTGGAATTGCCCAGCCAGGGTGGGACAGGCAGTGTTGGCCCTCAGGGACAGAGTGGTCTGGGCTGCATGGGGCAGTTCCATCTCTGCGTGGAGCCTCTTTTGTGACAGAGCTCAGTCTTCTGCCACGGTGAGAGCTGAGGTTCCCCACGGCAGCCCGGGGGTCACTGCCACAATGTCACCACCTGGATGGCTGGCAGAGAAGGCCAGAGGAGATCTGGGATTGGGAGGGGGACTGCCAGGAATTGCAGCAGCCCTGTGCCGGTTCAGCACCATTTCCTGGTGACGTTCGTTTGTGGCTGGCAGGAGCCCTGCATCACAAGGGCTGACTAGTTAAACACTGGTGTCAACGTGTGCTAGAGACTCATCAAACTTTCTAGTAGAACGTTGTTCTGTGCCAGCCCTGATCAGACTGATCCACAGGACGTTTTTGATGGGTCAGCCCTTTCCTGTTACTGATGGAATATGTGCTCATTATGGAGCCTGCTTACCATAGTCCCGTGGGCTCAGCCAGCTCTGGGCTATGGAGTTTGCAGCAGGGGCTGGAGAAAAATATCCTGTGCCTAAAACCAGAGGATTGGGAGGGATTGTGTTAGAGGGTTTGTTTTCCTCCCTGCATGTAATCTGTGTTTAGAGCCTCTGTGTGTGCCTGTTTATGCTCCAGCCCGGGATTGCTGATCACATGCACAGTGTCCCAGGGTGAGTGAATAAAAACCTGGCTATCCCACTCCTGCTCTGGTTGGCCTGTGCCTCACAAAGGGAAAGGCAGGATGGTGAACCTGCCTGGGAATGCTCTGGGTGGAGGCCCAGGCTTTTGGTTCAAGAATAGAAAGTTTCCAGTCCTAGTGTTGCCACATGTATGTGCTCCCATTAGCACTGGAGAGAATGGTGTGGGTCATGAACTGGCTGTCTGCAGCCACAGGCATTTGATAGATACTCTGGGACCCATCCCAGTTTGCTGTCTGTTCTGTGTGTCATCCCAGTCCAAGCACTTCCTGGTACTTTATAATTACCATAACCTTCAGGAAGAGACCAACATCTGTAACTGGTGTGCTGCAGGAGATAAGGCAGCATGCTATAGAGGACAGCAGAGAAATTGAACAAATAATTACAGTGGCTCCTTATGTTTGATCTGAGGGAAGGTGCTGTCAGAGCACGAAACTGGAGGCTGTTTTATCCACAGAGGTGTGATGAGGACACCCCAACCAGGCTGCTGCAGATGCAGAGCCATGGCCAGCTCCTGCCAAGCCAGCTCACAATCAGATCCTACAGGAAGGGCGTTATGGCAGTGCAGTCCCTGGAGATAACCTCTGGGCTCCTCTCCTTGGTGGGATGTGGCTGCTGCAGCCTGTCCTTGCTCCTGGTTGTGCTGTGGGCCAAGGGCATTGCTCTCTTGGGGAGGACTGTCCTCATGAGCAGCAGCCTGCAGTGGTGGCAGGAGGCTGTACCTGTCTTTCCACGCTTTTGGCACAACCCTTTTCCTCCTCTTGAGGGATCTGGCAGCTTCAGTGTTTCTTTAGGGCTGGAATCACTTGATCTGGCTAAGTCACTTTTGCTGGGTGTCTCATCTAGAGTCCCTGGGAAAATGGGAGGTCCTTCCTGCAGCTGGAATGGGAACTTGAAGATCCCTCTGCAGTGCTGGGTTCTTTGGGGATGGACAGACTGCTCTCAGCATGTGGGTTTTAGCATATCCACCTGCACAAGGCTCAGGAGTTCCTGCTAGCCCAGCACAGGCCTTGCCCTCCTGGGGCTGGAGGCATCAGCTGTGTCCTGGCCCCTTCTGGTGGTGGTTCCTGGTGGGTGACTGTGGCTCTGTCCATCAGCTTTCTCCTTAATACCTGTCGGAAGTCGTAATTCACTGTCTGAACTGGAAGCTGTAATTCTCTGATCAGAGCTACCCGAGAGGGATTGCAGGATAATCTGCATAATAATGTCAGGGAATTAGTCAACTCCTGAAGAATATTTGAGCAGCTGGCTATAGGCCATGAGTGAATGTGAATTAAATATGTAATTAATATATTCCAAATAAATGTCAGGGGTGCGCCTCCAAACACCCATCTGCTGAGTTTCTTCCCCTGTGTACCACCTCTTTTTGGGAAAATGTGTTGGATTTCTTCCCCAGGTGTCCTCTGCAGAATAAAGCTGTACTTCTTCCTTGAACACTGGCTGTTTGTGTGCTTGGTTCAGGGGAGGAGTCCTGCAAGGGGAGCTGCAGCTGCTTCTGCTCAGGAATAACCTCTTGGAGCTCTGGCTCACACGGTGCTGTGCTGATACCTTCCCCTCCACGAGCTGGGAGGTGTGGGTTGGTTTGCACAGCTTTCCCAGGGAGCAGCTCGAGCACAGAGCCTGGGGGAGTGCAGCTCTGGGGGTTTGCTCCAACCTGGAGCTGAGTTCCCCTCGCTGCAGCGTGTGGGAAGTCCTGGCAGGAGCCAGGGTCCCTCCCTGCCCATGTGCTTGGAAAATCCTGCTTCAGTTCCACGTGGCTACCATGGGAAAGGTCTGCTTGGCAACCATGGAGGCTCAGAGGCTGCTGGCTCCTGGTTATATTTAGTTTTAACCAAGTTCTGGAGGAGGGGAAGGCTTTTGCTTGAGAAAGCATCCTGTTGCTGGGAGCTCTCTGTGGCTGAATCACTGCAAGCTTTTGCTTTGGCTTGTGGCAAGGTGTGCATGGATGAGGTGGACGTGGAGAAGGGCCTGAGCAGAGACAAGGAGCTCTGGCATAGCTCTCATATTCCTGCAGATGAGTTGTGTCATGTATGGCATAGCCAGTGATGGGCTTCAAATCCTCCACCTTGTGTACTTGGGATCAAGTCACCTTCCTCAGGTCATCCTCTGCACTCGTGGGCTTCTTGCAGAAGAACCAATTATCTTCTTCCCTGGGAGAAGCAGTTGGGAATTGGCAAAAGAAGGAATCTGAGCCCCAGGCTGCCCCTTCAAGTGGGTGCTAAGTGCACATTTGTCAGCATGTGTCCCCTGCATCCAGACTGGTGCATGCTGGCACAGTACTCTGGGGTCGTGCTCTGTTCTTGCTCTTACTGGGCATCTGTGGGTCTCACCAAAACCTGGCACTGCTGATTTCCAGTTATTGATGGATCTTTTCACAGCCACACATGTATGCTGTGCTGCTTTGGGAGAAAAGGGTTTAAGCAGGGAATGTGTCATTTATTTGGGAGGACACTTCCTGAGGCTGGGAGTTTCTGTTCCCCTTGCGTAGGGGAGTTTCCAAGGTGTGTGTTTCTGGTTTTTCTTCCTCCTTAACAGTGGGTGTTTATCAGCCAAGGGGAAAAACTGCATGTCCAGCTGTGGGAGTTGTGCACACTGGCATCAGGGACTGCCCCTCATGAGACATTGTTGTTCCTATCACAAATGATAGTGAGAAAAGGAAAAACCTTCTGTTGGACCTCGCTGAGGTTCACTGCTCTACTAAGGCAAGCTGAACACAGCCCTGGAATGGACTAAGGCAAGCTGAACATGCCCTGGCCCACACCTGCAGGACCAAGGTGACACGTGTGCCCCTTCCCAGAGCCAGGAGGTGACATCCCTCCTCGCCCAGGCAGTGTGGGATGCTGAAACTGAGCTCGGTCCTGACAGCAGGGTGTCCTCAAGGTTGTCTTTCTCCACCACTTCTGCCAGCTCTCCAGAGCCCACCAGGGAAAAGGGAAGGGTCCACTGTGTCTGCCAGGTTGCTTTTTCCAAGAGGGACCATCTGCCCCAGAGCCCTGGATGGCAAATGCAGCTGGGATACAATCTGTAACTCCTCTGGAAACCTGGAGGGAGGATGTGTTCCTGTCTCCAGCTGCTTTGGGATACTTTTTCCTTGGGCTTTTCTCACTATCAGGTGTCTCAAATCGTGAGGTATGGAGCTAGAGGGGGATTTTCAGAGCTGGTGGAGGCTCTTCTCCACCTTCCAGAATCCATAGACCAGAGATTAGTGGGCATGAGGCAGAAGGAAGACTGGCACCATTTGTCTCAAATGATTTCATTGCCAGTACACATGCTGGGGTCCAAGGGGAGAGAGTGAATGCAAATCCATATGTTGCTTTCACTGATTCAAAGGAAGGAAGTCCTGCTCCCTCCCCTGGGCTGGGGAAAGCAGTTTCTGGTGCAGATCCACATGGAACCTGTGGATCTGTCTGTGTGGCTGTGCTGAAAGGTGGTTTATTCCTAATGTTGTGGGAAGTTTGGTGTCCTCAGCAGCTGTAGCCAAGGCTGAACCTTGCTCTCCTGTGTCTTGTTGCTGCAGGAGCAAGCTGCTGTGTGGGGGAGTGAGCAGGCAGGAAAAGTAGAAGAGAGGCACTGAGCACACCATGGTTTTCCAGAATTATGGGATGCAGCTGGATAAGCAGTAGGGCTGAGGCAGGCTAGAGAAGGATTTGGGGAGTGGGAAAAGAGAGGAAAGGGAGAGTGAGCTCCGGCTTTGTGTGCAGAAGGGCAAGTGACTGGCACAGACTTGCAGGCTTTGTTCTGGGTGGGAGCAGCTTGCTGCAGGGCAGGGCTGCCAGCCTGGCTTGGGAAGCATAACCTGCCCACTGGGAGAGGCAGGACAAGAAGGTGGGATGCTCAGGCGACCCCCATCCCTGACCCAAACCCCAAACTGGTGCCCAGGGCTGCCCGGACTGCTGTGGGTCAGCTGGAGCTGGTTCTCTCTGGAGCAGAGCTGTGTGTGAGCCTCTCCAGCCAGGCTGGGGATGACTCACAGCCCAGTGGTCACAGCCAAGTCAGGGCAGCCTGGTCTGGAGGGAGGACATGGTCTCTGGAGATGGGAATGCTGTCAAATCTTCCAGCTTCTCAGGCAAACAGCCTTGCCCTCTGCCTGCTGGGGTGACCTCCTTTGCCAGGCATGCCTTCCCCTCCCTGTTCCCTCTCACCAGTGCTGTCTTCAGCTCTGCAGCTGGAGGTTGCCAGCCAGGTATGGAGCAGATGGATGAGCTATCTGGGAGGTGGCAGCATGGCAAGAGTCACTGGCAGGCTGGGGTAGGCAGGTTGGGGCAAGCATGCTGCTCTTTGCAAGGCACAGGGCTCAGCAGAGCACTTGGGGCCAGGAGCAGCTCGGCTGGGCACCTGCAGCCAGGGTGATTCCCTCAGTGGGAGCAGCTCCCTTTGGCACCAGGAGCAGCTGCTGTGGATGCCATGGGGCAGGAGCAGAGTGCTCCCCAGCCAGCCTGGCCTTGCCTCTCACTGACTGGGGCAGTGCTGGCTGCCAGACTGCCATGACTAAGGAGAAGGGACTGCAGCAGGCTGTGGGATTTGTCCCCTAAGCTGTGCTCCGGGTCTCGTCGCAGTGGTGGCCATGCCCTGGTGCCAGCAGAGCCACCCTCTCCCGGCCTGCTCCATGTGGAGTGTGAGGTGCCCGCTCCCTGTGCCAGCAGCCCTCACAGCCAGGGCCACGTGCCTGCTCAGCTGCTGACTCCACAGTGCCCTGAGCCTCCTGTGCCAGCAGGCACCGGGACATGCTGGCTCCTCCCAGCCCTGGCAGCTGTGACACAGATCCCTGATGAAGTCCCACGGCTCTCTTCCCTGTGTCTTCCCATCCTGGGCTTTGTTTGCTCTCCCTCTGAGGACTCTCTGGTGCTGTGGGGGGTTTCTGGGCAGGAGCAGAGCTGAGGGAGCCAAGACTGCTTTCTCCCCTGGTGCCCCACGAGGAGCTGCCTGGCAGGCTGGAGTGCCTGGGGCCCCTGGGTGTGTGGCTGAACCCAGGCAGGAGCCGACTGTTTTTCTGCTGCCACTTGTGCCCAGAATAGGAACTGTGGGCAGGCTATAGGGGCGGAGGAGGGGGTGGCAGGCAGCAAACTTGGTGCTGCTGTCACACTAAAGAGTGCCATGGTGGTGCCTCTGGAGCACTTTTTCCCTCAGTGGCTTTGGGAAAACCACACTCTTGGCTGGGGAGGTGTCTGCAGCAATCAGGCAGGGATGATGTTACCTGGGGACATCCTCCCTGTGCCACTTAGATGCAACTTGCTGCTGATGCCCTTCCTTTGCTATTCCTTTCCCAGTCGTCAGTGTGCTCCAAGATTGTCCAGCTGCTGGGCCAGAACGAGGTGGACTATCGCCAGAAGCAGGTGGTGATCGTGAGCCAAGACAGCTTCTACCGGGTCCTCACCTCGGAGCAGAAATCCAAAGCACTCAAAGGCCAGTTCAATTTTGACCACCCAGGTGAATGGAGAACAGCCCTGGGGCTCTGTGGGGAGAGGGCTGGAGTGGGAGCCCCAGCTGCAGCAGCAAAGAGCCTGCATGGACTCTGGGGCTCTGAATCCTCATGGGTGGCTTAGTTAAGCTCTCGTGGAGCTGGGTGCATCGCTGGCACCACCTGTGTGTTCCCCTCACCCATCCCTCTTGGGAAAGAAATGGGGTGGAGTGTTTGGGATGAGAAAGAGCAGGTTATAAACCCCCAAACTCCTTAAGACCCTTCTTTTCCTGCAAAAACATGACCCAGTTTGAGCAAGGTTTTCATAAAATCATAGAATCATCAAATAGTTTGGGTTAGAAGGGACCTTAAAGGTCATCTTGCTCCAATAGCCTTCACCTGGAGCAGGCTGCAAAGGAACAGATTGGTTTTTGGTGCAGCTGAGTCAGGCCCAGAGAGATGTGGCCTGGCAAAGTCCCTGGAGCCAGCAGCTCCATGTCCCTCCTTCAAGGAGGCAACCAGCTGTGCAGCTGCTCTGCAAACCCTTCCACCGAGGGGCCCTGCCCTGTTACTACAACAGGGGCTCTTTGAACTGTCTCTGGGCTTAGTGGGGAAATTCCAGAGCTGCTGTCCCCTCGTCCCCACGAGGACAATGGCCAGAGGCAGCGAGCACTGAGCAAACAGAGCCCTGTCTGTCTGACAGCTCAGTGCTGGAACACTGCTCCAGTCTCTCTCCAAGGGCTGGAGGCCTGGAGGAGATGCCTCCCTGTGCCTGGGCTGTCAGCACTGCCCTACAAGGACGGTATTGATCTCTGCAGGCCACATCCCGGGCTGGTGCAGAGCCACAGAGCCCCGTGGCTCTGGCAGAGCTGGGCCTTGCCTCATCCCTGGGGAGGTGCAGGGCTTTCCTCCCGAGTCTGCTGTCCCCAGCATGAGGTGCCAAGGGCTCTGGCTTGGGCAGAGCTCAGCATCTGGTGGGTGGGAGAGGTTGCAAAGCTGCCTGGGGTAATGTTTCCTCTCTCCTCAGATGCCTTTGACAACGAGCTGATCGTGAAAACGCTCAAAGAGATCACAGAAGGGAAGACGGTCCAGATTCCTGTCTATGACTTTGTCTCCCACTCCAGGTCTAACAGCTGCTCCTGCCTTGCCGTGCCCGCGCTAACGCCCCGCGGCGCCGCACGCAGCCCTGCCCTCCCCAGCCTCCTGCCCTCTGCTTGGCTGCCTAACCTGCCAGCACACAGTGTCCATCCTAACTCCTCCAGCCCCGGGTTAGAGCGTCCCAGGCAGAGACAGGCACAGGCTGAGGGTCTGGAAAGCTGCGTAGCCATCCAGCAACATCCAGGCATCAGTGCCGGGGGGGTTATGACCTCCCTTCTCTTCCCCCATCCACACCTGCTCTCCCCATAAACTCAGTGTTTGCAGCTTTAACTCCAGCCTCAAACACCCTGGCAGTGCCAGGAAAGGAGCAGGGCAACAATTCTTGCTCCTGTAACAGTCCCCTTGCATGTGTCCAGCTTGTTTTTGCATGCCCGTGTTGGTCTGTGGATGGTGTGGCTCTGCTCCATTTCCCACGAAAGCGCTGTGCTGCTTCCCAGGGAAAGCAGAGCTGGCCTTGCAGGCTCCCATGCTTAGGCTTTCCTGGGCTTCCTGGCTTGGCACATAACCCCTTGTGAGCAGCAGCTGGCCGAGGTAGAGGGGGAGAAGGGCTAGTTGTGCTTCCTGCTTTGCTGTTTATCCTTCTAGGAAGCGTACGTATGCCTTGGATTCCCTCCACAGCGGTGGGGTAGGTCTGCCCTCTCCTCTTGGCCCCCCTGGTGCAGCAGTGGTGTCCCAGGGTTGGAGCAGTGCTTAGGAGCACCGCTGCTTCCCTTCCCCAACCTGTGTTTTTGTTCCCCAGCCTCCCCCAGCAGGCTTTGACTGTGCTTTCCCCCTGGCAGGAAGGAGGAGACAGTGACAGTGTACCCTGCAGACGTGGTGCTCTTTGAGGGCATTCTGGCCTTCTACAGCCAGGAGGTGCGGGACCTCTTCCGCATGAAGCTCTTCGTGGACACAGATGCTGACACCCGGCTGTCCCGCAGAGGTAGGGACACAAATCCCCCTTTAACTGCTCTGGACAGCTGGTCACAGAGGCAGGTGACAGTGACCAGAGCAGAACTGCAGCTGGCACAAAGCTGCAAAGAGCCCCGGGGAGCTTTTCCTCCGCAGTGCAGAGTGTCACTAGGGCGGCTTGTGGCACTTTGCTCCGTGTCTCGTGGGATTCAGTGGGATTTTTGCTGCCTTGGCTGGGATTCCTCCTTTGATGACTGCTGAGCGGGCTGTGTCCTCGCATGGCCCCGTGGCACCAGCCCAGTGCCAGCAGCTGAGCAGCAGCAGCTGCTGCCAGTCAGCAGATGCCAGCAGGGAAGGGTGCAGTGGGCAAGGCAGAGCATCTGGACAGCTCAGTCAGAAGGCAGTGCCTGATAGATGCACTCAGGACCTGGGCTGTGGGTGTGCTCTGAGGATGACATTTGGGCTGTGGTGCAGATGGGGAGTCTGGTTGTAGGTTTGTGCTACCCAGTGTGGAGCCTTTATGTGGTACCTGGCATTGGGGTGATGGTTTGGGGGCAAAGAGCCCTAGAAACCAGGGGGTCCCTCTCTAGGATTCCCCATGTCCTGCTGGCTTGGCTGTGGGAGGGACATGGGAGGGGCAGGGCCTGCATGACTCGAGATGCCCTTCATTTCTAAGCAGCCTCGAGGGGTGGATGCAGTACCTGCTGGGTGACTAAAAAACCATTTGGGGACTCTTGGGGCAGAATTCACTTCTGTCTGAGCTATTCCTACCCCTGGTTCTGACAGGCTCCCCAGGGGATGCAGAAGATGACTTAGAGGAGCAGTCCCTTCCAGAGCTCTGCGCTGTGACGAGGGGAGCGTGTCTCAGTGCGTCACTCTGGGACTGGTGTGTGCATGGGGCTGTTCCACTCTGCAGTGGAGCTGGTCTGGCCTGCCCTCCTGCTGTCAGACACAGGCAGAGGCTCCTCAGCTGCTGGGATGTCATCAGCACCGATTACATCTCCTGTTTTACAAATCCCTCTTGACCCTGCCCACTGTTCTTGCATGACTCATCCTGGGAGGTGACAGCACAGTCGTTGCAGGGAGATGTGTTAGCAGGTCACAGATATGCACTTGCAGGATCCCAAAATGTGAGCCCTAATCCCTTCAACTGTGCTGTGCAGGAGCTGAGGGCCACACTCAGCTATGGGGTAAAACACTGCCGTGGTGTGACCCCAGCCAGCAACTCAGCCCCACGCAGCTCCCTGCTCAACCTCCCCTGGTAGGAGAGAATCAGAAGGGTAAGAGTGAGAAAACTTGTGGGCTGGGACAAAGGCAATTTAATAAGTAAAGCAAAAGCCACAAGACAAGCAAAATGAGGAATTTGTCACCACTTCCTGTGGGCAGGCAGGTGTTCAGCCATGCCCAGGAAAGCAGGGCTCCAGCGTGTGTAACTGTTCTGTGGGAACACAGACACCATCACTTTGAATGTCTCGCCTTCCTCCTTCTCCCCCCGGCCTTCTATCATCCTGTATGTGGTGTGGGACATCCTTTGGGTCAGTCGGGGTCAGCTGTCCCAGCTGTGTCCCCTCCCCCCACTGCTGGGGTGGGGTGAGGAGCAGCAGCAAAGGCCTTGGATCTGTGTAAGCACTGCTCAGCAATAACAAAAACATCCCTGTGTTATCTACCAGCACAAATCCAAAACACAGCCCCACACCAGCCACTGTGAAGAGAATTAACTCTATCCCAACCAAAACCAGCACATTCTCCACCCCTTATTCCAGACCACTTAACTCATGCTCACGTCCCACGCTATCCAGTCCATTCTCATTCCTCACCTTTGGTGTAACACACTTATATCAATCCCCTATTTTATGGACCACCCCCGTAACAGATCTTCTAAGTGTCCACTGAGTTAATTCAGTGCCTGGCTTTGGGCTCCATCTGTCCCAGTGGTCATTCAGGACAGGAAGAGGTGGTGTGGAGTTATTGGGTCACTGCTGTACTCACACACTGCTTCTTGTAAGGCTTCTACTTCTCCCACCCACCATCAATCACTTGCAAAAGGGCAGCTTTGCTGATGGAGGTGCTGCTGTCTCCTAGTTACTGCAGCTCATTGTTCTCCTGGTAGGAATCTGGCCATTTCCCTGCCATCAGCAGTTGGTAGGACCACTGCAGCATCAAATCTGTTTACTGCGTGTCTGCCTGTCCTTTCTGGGAAAGGAGAGCCTGTGTGAGAGGTGCCAAAGGTATAATCATGTCCCTGGAACGTAGCTGAAGGCAACTCATAGCAAAAGTTGGGATCTTGTGTTGTGATGTGGCCCTGAGTCATCTTTCTGTCCCAGAAGTCCTAAAGTGTTGCAGCAATTGGGTTTTCAGCAGGGCAGCAGCAGGAGATGAGGTTCCTGGAAGTGCAGCTGACAGCTCAGTTAATCAGTAGTGCTGGAGTTGAGTATATGCAACTCACACTGTCCCCATCTCAGCACCTCTCCTCAGAATTCTGCTACCAGGGTGCAAGGGGCAAGGTCTGCCAGGTACCTCAAACAGGGATCCATGGGGATCAGGGACCTAATTCTGGCTAAGCTCCCTTACTGCCCTGTCCTTGGCCAGTTTCCCTAAAAAAGAAACCAGGTCCAGTGTCACATGCACGTTTTGGATCCAGTTTGAGTTTGGACCTGCTGGCTTCAAAGGGCTCCCAGTCTGTCCTTGGGATATTTGCCTGCCCTGCCAGCAATCCCTCTGGACAGGGTGTGTGGTCTTACCCTGGGCTGTTGGGACCTGCTGCTTTGGGGCCAGGTACAAGACAGCAGGTGTTTGACTTGTTTTTGGGGCAATTGTCCTGCTGTGGTGTGCCCTGGGGAGACACAGGAGAGCTTTGCCCTGTCAGGCCCAGCCCCTGCACCCTGAAAAATAAAGTGTGGGACCTGGGAGACAAAAATGTTATATTTTCCCTGCCTCTTTTTCTGTATTGTTCAAGCTGGGGCTCACTGCTGCTCTCTGGAGAAGCTGGCTAGTGCAGCCTGGCTCCTGGAGCAGGCAGGGAGCTGGCACCTGTCCTGCTGCCAGCCCTTTTTGCCCATCACTTCCCCCCTTGCAGGGCTGTGAAAGGCCACGCTGTGAGGGCAAACAGAGCCATGGGGACAGTGCCAGCCCAGCAGTGTCCTGGCCCTGGGAGCACACAGGCAGTGCCTGCCCAGCAGGTCACACAGGCTGGCAGGGCAGTGCTGTGCCTTGGACACAAGGGAAGGCTCATTCCAAAGCCAGTGCCAGGCACTCACGTCCTGGGGAAAAGCCAGCAGCCCCCTGGGGACAGCCAAGAGCTGTCTGCTGGGCCACAGGGCTGCTTTGGCTCTTCCCTGTGGATTGAATTCCTGCTGGGCTGGGGCACTTGCCCATGCTGAAGTGGCTTCAGGCTGGAGATGGCCCTGGCCCAAAGAGGTCATGCAAACAGGCTGAAAGGCCTGAGTGGTAGAATGAGCAGGAGGCCAGTTTGCTCTCCTGCTTTTAGGCTTCCTCCTGAGCTGAGCTGAGCTGCCCCAAGCTCCCCCTCAGCCTCTGGTTCTCCTGCTCAGCTGGGGACAGCACAAGGAGCCTGGCAGAGCTGTGGGTGAGTTCTGCTCTCCTCACCTCTGCAGATCTGAGTTAAACTTTAAGTGCCTTAATGTGTGTGTGTGGCTGAGCAGAAACTGCTTTTCTGTTCTTTGGGCACCTCTGCACTGGGATGATGGAGAGAATGCCCAGGCAGGCAAGACAGAGTGACAGGAGGGAGGCAAAGCCTGAGGCTGGGAGCACTCAGGACTGGGCTGGCACTGGTTACAGCTGGAATGTGCATGCAGAGCTGGGGAGGGCCAGAGGCCAAGAAAAGCCCTTGGTCAGGTCAGCCAGCCCTTGGCTCCCAGGAAAACTTGGAAGCAGGTTAAAAACATGGAGCTGGGCTGGGATGTGCTCAGACACATGAACAGCAGCTGCCAGGAATGGAGATCTTGGGCAGAATGTCCGGGTGACTGGCCAAAGGCTGTACTTACTGAAGGGAAAGGGGGTGGAGAGATCTGTGCCTCAGCTCCTGACTGTGCCTTCCACCTTCCCCTCAGTGCTACGAGACATCAGTGAGCGGGGCAGGGACCTGGAGCAGATCCTGTCTCAGTACATCACCTTTGTCAAGCCTGCCTTCGAGGAGTTCTGCCTGCCGGTGAGTGGGGAGTGACACCCCTGTGAGGGCTGGAACATCAGCCCCTTGTGCCCAGAGCCCAGATCTGCCTCCTGTGCCTTGCTCCCCCTCCCTGCAGGCTCTGGTGGCAGTGGTGGCCAGGGCAGGGTGTGATGGGGACTGTTTATACAGCCACTGCCTTCCTGGTGAGATCACCCTTCCCTTTGGGAGGGCAGTGTGGCCAGAGGAATCCCTGCCTGTGCAAGGGCTGACAAACCACTGGGCAGCTCAGCCTGGGAGGGAAGATCCTTGCCTGTATTTAGCTGGGGAATGGGAGGTCGCTGCCCCCAGGCAGGGTTTGTTCTGTCTACCTCCTCTTTTGGGCTGTCCTGCCTGCCCTTTTCACCCTGCAGTGCTGCTGGCTTCATGCTTGGGAGAGCAGGGAAGCTTCTTCCTTCTCAGTCTAGTGGGATGGGGCCTTGCAGGTTGCATTTCCTGGCTGGTGAGTGACCAGGGTGCCAAGGCCTGCCTGGAGAAAGGAAGCTGCTTTGGGAGCTGATAAGAGAGGCAAGGCTCCCTGGCAGACAGGGACTGTGTGGGGGGAATTTACTGCAGTCCTGCAGACTTGCATGGAAATAAATAGCACATTTGCAGGATCAGCCACTGTACACCTTTCCTGGCTCTCATGGAGAGGAGCCTGTGCCTTAGTTCTCAAGGCTTTTCAAGCAAATGGGGTAGTTATATGAGGATTTTTTTATTATTATTCTGGAGGAAGTGAGCCAGCAGAGTCCTGAAACCTGGGAACTTCTGGCCATCACCACAGACAGGAACTAAACTGTGCCTCCCACCTTAGGACCATCCCTATGCCTGTCTGTCTGGTCAGCCCCTTACCTTAAGAGGGACTGATTCTGTGCTACAAGATCTTTTCCTGGCTCTTGCACAGCTCCCTTTTTTCAGTCACACTCAGCTGTGGCTCTGGGGACCAATTCCAAAGCCCAGAAAGGCTTTTCCTGAGAGGCACGTCCAACCTGCAAGTCCCCAGCAAGATAAATCCACAGTTTTTCAAAGCAGTAGATGCTGCATCAGGCTCTTCTGATGAAGAGTCTGTAGGAGAACAAAGTGTGAAACAAGGAGGGCACAAAACTCCCTTGTTCCTGTCCACAGCTTTTCCATGGTCTGCTCCCACTTCCAACCTGGTGTAGGCTCAACTGCAGAGCAGCTGCAGGCTCAGCACCCACTGTTGCTGTTATTTGATTCCCAAAGCAGCCCTGGGCCAAGTGGTCCAGTGCTGAAACAGTCCAGCACATCCTGGTGATTTTTGATGTGTCTGGAA
This sequence comes from Trochalopteron elliotii, assembly GCA_024734555.1. Lineage (NCBI taxonomy): Eukaryota > Metazoa > Chordata > Aves > Passeriformes > Leiothrichidae > Trochalopteron > Trochalopteron elliotii. Next base: position 551,614 of record JANPWX010000161.1, on the reverse strand, counting down.
GCACTTGGAGGTGTCAGGTGACACCATCGCCCCAGCTGGCTTGGTGGGGCTCTGCTGTCAGCTGTAAAACTGACACAAACTGAGAGGAAACTGAGACTAGCAGGTGAAACTAGGTCAGGGCTGGTGTCCTGAATCACAACTTCTTTGCCAGTGATGTGGTAGAGAGTTCCCCCCTGTTCCCAGGCAGGTCTCCTGGCTGTGACCAGGCACGCCAGCTCCAGCTCCTGGAGCAAGTCTGGATTGGATGCAGGGGGAATGATGTTTCCAAGAGCATCAGCTGCTGGACTCGTGTGGTTATGAGGATTCTTAATTGCAGGTTTTGCTTAGGGTGCCTCTTCCTGGCTTCTGTATGAGCTCATGGAGTCAGGGCACAAAGCATGGCCCTTGAAACACAGAGCAGAACGTGAATAAGAGCATCCAAAATGCACTGTGAGCAATGACATACCTGCCATGGGTCTGGGTAGGGCAAGGAGCTGCCCCAGGGAGCAGGGACAGTGCCCCAGCCTGGTGTCTCCCCACTTTCCCTGTAACACAGTGCTCTCTCTCCTCCCAGACCAAGAAATACGCTGACGTGATCATTCCCAGAGGAGCAGATAATGAAGGTGAGCACCCAGACCCTGCTGTCCTGCCCTGGCAGCCAGATTTGGGCTGTTCCTGTTGCACTGGAGTTAAGCTGGAGGCAGCAGGACCTGCCACAGAGGGGACTTGGGCCACTGCCACCCAGGAGAGTGCTGCTACCACTGGTGTGCCAAGATGAGTCTGGTCCCTTTGCTCCTGCTTGGAGCATTAGTGACTGGCAGTTTGTGTTCCTCTAATGCCTCCAGGCCCACCAGAGCTGTGGGGCTGCTGCCACAGCTTCCAGCAAGGACCTGGAAGGTGCTGCTGGGTATATGGCCCTATAAACACAACCTTTTTAGCAGTCTCAGTGCCTGGCTTGTGTGGGGACAGCACGTGGATACCTTCAGCCCCTTTGGAGCTGGGTGGCTGTGTCTGGAGGCACTGTTAGCTGACTCTGGGCTGACCTGCCTGGAGGTTGGCTCGATTCATCCCACACAAAAGGCAATGTGCAGCTGGGTCAGCCTGGGTGGAATCAGCCTGGGTGGAATCAGCCTGGGTGGAATCAGCCTGGCTAGAATCAGCCTGGGTGGGATCAGCCTGGCTAGAATCAGGCTGATTCTGTGCTACAAGATCTTTTCCTGGCTCTTGCACAGCTCCCTTTTTTCAGTCGCACTCAGCTGTGGCTCTGGGGACCAATTCCAAAGCCCAGAAAGGCTTTTCCTGAGAGGCACATCCAGCCTGCAAGGCTCCCCTTCTTGCAAGTCCCCAGCAAGATAAATCCACAGTTTTTCAAAGCAGTATATGCTGCATCAGGCTCTTCTGATGAAGAGTCTGTCGGAGAACAAAGTGTGGGCAAGGAGGGCACAAAACTGCCTTGTTTCTATCCACAGCTTTTCCTGCTGGGATCAGCCTGGCTGGGATCAACCTGGTTGGAATCAGCCTAGCTGGGATCAGGCTGGTTGGGATCAGGCTGGCTGGGATCAGCCTGGATGGAAAATCAGCCTGGATGGAAAATCAGCCTGGATGGAGAATCAGCCTGGCTGGAATCTCAACCTGGTTGGAATCAGCCTGGCTGGAATCTCAGCCTGGCTGGGATCAGCCTGGTTGGGATCAGCCTGGCTGGGATCAGCCTGGCTGGGATCAGCCTGGTTGGGATCAGCCTGGTTGGAATCAGCCTGGCTGGAGAATCAGCCTGGCTGGGATCAGCCTGGCTGGGATCAGCCTGGCTGGGATCAGCCTGGCTGGAGAATCAGCCTGGCTGGGATCAGCCTGGCTGGGATCAGCCTGGCTGGGATCAGCCTGGCTGGAGAATCAGCCTGGCTGGGGTCAGCCTGGTTGGGATCAGCCTGGTTGGGATCAGCCTGGCTGGGATCAGCCTGGCTGGAATCAGCCTGGTTGGGATCAGCCTGGCTGGAATCAGCCTGGCTCTGAGGGGCAGAGGGATGGGATCCCAGGAGGGGAGGGACAGCAGTGGGAGGGCCAGCAGGGGCACAACCCTGCCTTACCTCTGGCCGATTTGCAGCCGTCCTAACACCTCCTCTCCCCCTTTTTTTGCTGGCAGTGGCCATAAACCTGATCGTGCAGCACATCCAGGACATTCTGAACGGAGGCCTGAGCAAACGGCAGAGCAACGGGTACCTGAACGGCTACACTCCCCCGCGGCAGCGGCAGCCCTCAGAGTCCAGCAGCCGGCCCCACTGACCCTGGGCAGAGGCGTGAGGCCTGGCCAGGCCCCTCTGTACATACTGTCCACTCGTTCCTCCCCTCCCCTTATCTATTTAAGAAAACCAGACGGAGACGAATGCCTTTAATTTTGTATGTTGGAATTTGCCGAGTTGAGAAGCAGCCGGGAGCCCGGAGCACCCTCAGCTCCCCCCCGGGCCTTGCTCAGTAACTCCTCCAGCACGGAACCGGCTATAAATCTCTATAAATATAGAATTGCTCTATTTTTGTGTAAATGCAGAATAACGTAAAGTTACTTGCCGTAAGGAATCTGCCAGGCTCGGTGTTGGCTGGGAGGGGGCTGGGATAAAGGGGGGTCCTGGCAGAGGTGTTTTGGTGTCAGGATCTTCACCTCAAACGGAAGGAAGAACTGTGGTGTCCATCCTGTGTTACACCTGGGCTGGGTTTGTCTCTTCCTACTGTTCAGGTCTCCAAGCAGCCTGGTTTTGGCTGGCAGGTGCTGCACAGTGCCTCTGGCAGCTGGGAGGATGATGTGGAGTATGTCCCCTAGACTCTGATTCCAAGTCTCAACCTTTCAGCAGCATCCCATTCTGTGCCAGACACCTCTTCCCACCAGAGCTGTGGGGCTGCTGCCACAGCCTCCAGCAAGGACCTGGAAGGTGGTGCTGGGTATGTGGCCCTATAAACACAGCCTTTTTAGCAGTCTCAGTGCCTGGCTTGTGTGGGGGCAGCACATGGATGCCTTCAGCCCCTCTGGAGCTTGGTGGCTGTGCCTGGTGGCACTGTTAGCTGACCCTGGACTCATCTGCCTGGAGGTTGGCTTGCAGGTCAGAGGTGTGTCTCATTCCTCACTTGGCTCAGTTCTGCTCTTGTATGGGGGATTTTGGGGTTTATGAGGTATGGTTAAGGGACAACCAGCCTCTTGTAAAAGGAAAGGGCAATGGCTGATAAAAGGCAGCTGCTGAGCTGCCATTCTGAAGGGCTCAGCAGTGTGTAGTGGTCCCTGGGCTGCCTTGCATCCTCATCTAGGACATCCACAGGTCCCATCTGGATAGTGTGACACTGGGTGCCCAGCAGTCCTGTGCTCCTGTTTTCAGAGCATGCTCTTGCCTGTCCTGTGTCCCTTTTACTGTCCTGGGGGACAACACTGTCCCTGCAGTCTGTTGGCCCAAGGGCTGCCCAGGCAGTGCCTTCCCTTGCCCAGGGTGAGAGTTAGTCTCCCCTAACCTGGTGGTGCTACAGCAGCCGTGTCCACAGGGGCTTGGTGGGCTTGTACTGCAGATTTAGGGATGCCTGCAGAGGCCCCCTGCAAGGTGGGACAGGGGCTTGGTGGGAGCCAGTGGAGGGGGTTTGGTGGGATGGTAGCCAGCAAAGATCCTTCAGCCAGTGCTGCTAAGACTGACTTGCCCTACCAAGCCCAAAATTTCACAGGCATCCCACAAAGCTTGGAGCAGAGGCCCTTAGCCTTGCTCCCTCGTGGTTTTTTCAGTCTTTCCAGAGCATTGGTTTTGCTCTGTGGTTAAGAGTTTAATGGACCATGCTGCGTTGCTCTCCAGCCTGGTATGAGCTGGGACAAGCTTTGGTCTTGGAGAGAAGAAGGAAGGAAACACCTCCCCCCAGTGACTGCTGCTGGGGCAGACTCATTCCTTCTTGCTCTGTGATGAGGGAGCCTTTTATCCCTCTCCCTGTCTGCCAGCACATCAGCTTTGCCACATCAAGGGCTGGCACCATCTGATTCCATGTAGGAAAGAGGGACCAAAGCCCTGCAGAACTGGTGAGGCTTCTCAGGGCTCATGCAGAAGACAAGACACAATATTGGCCTCCTCTCCCCAGTGAATAAAGACAGAATAAATGGATGCTGGGGTTGCCTCCTGTTTGGTGCTGCACGGTGCTGATGGCAGTCCTAGGACAGAAACAGATCCAACCTTGGCTGAGTTCTGCAAGTCTAAGCCAGACCTGGAGCAAAGCTGCTGGCACAGATCAGTCCTTTGGTGAAGAAGGAGGCAGCAGCTCTGGCTTTTTGGCTGGTCCCCCCCACTGAAAGGCCCAAAAACCTCACCTGACAAGGCTTTGAAAAGGGCTGGTGGTTGTAGATCTGCTCTGCACAGGAGATGCACAGGAGAAATACTGACAAGATGCTCTCGAGAGGTCAAAACAACCAAAATGACCTTATGGCCAATTTAGAAAATCAAACAACTTTGGCAAAAGGTTTAGAGCAGCAAACGACACAAAACACTTTATCAGAGCCTTAAATTGGCCCCTTCAGCTTCTCCAGCTTGAAGCCCATTCTATTTTAAATTACTCATGAATTCCAAGAAGAGAGAATTACGAGGAAGAAGAAAGCAATAAAAGATTGAGAAAAGGACACATACTGCTACCCCCTCCTGGGTTCCAGAGGTGTTTCCATCTGATAAAAACTCCAAGAGGAGATACATAGGGTCAAGATCTGTGCTTACCTCGAGTTCAGCTTTAGCTGCTCCTCAGCCTTCCTGGGCCCTTGCCCCAGGTGGGTTTTCCAGTCATTTGGTTAGGGCTCCAGGGGCAGGTGTGGAGCATTCCCTCTGCTGTGCCAGGGATTGGCAGCCACTGCAGGGATGGGATACAGCCTCTAGAGATGGGGGGTGTGCAGAGCAGGCCTTTACCTCACCAGGGCAAGGCCTGACCTGCCCCTTTCCCCACACACGTGCACCCCAAAATGTCTCAAGTCATCAGTCTGCCACACTCACTCAGCAAGTCCTGATGCACACGTGGCTTGGGGTGCTGTTGTGAGACCCCTCTGCTCTCAGAACAGCAGAGGTGGACAAGTTGAGCCCTTCCCAGTATCTTGAATAAATGCTAATCATCAGAAGACCTCACAGACAGGGTGGCATTAGCACCAGCAGGGTGCCAGACAAGGGGGGGATTGCTTTTAGCAAAGGGATAAATCAATTTGTGGCAAAACACTTGATGTCAGCATGGATGCAAAAAGGGGAAGTCAGGCTTGAAGGACCTGATAACTCTGAAGAAATGACTGGCTTGGTGGGTGAGGGAAGAGCAGGGCACATTGTCTACCTCGGCTTGAGTCAGGCCTTGGAAAGGATCTCCTGTGATGTCCTCGTTGTGCTGATGTACAGGCTGGATAAACCCAGAGGCAGATGGAAAAGTGGCTGACAGACTGGTCCCAGAGTGTGGTGATCAGTGGTGTGAGGTCTGGTGGAAGAGCTTGTGTGGCTGGGTCCAGCCCATCTGACGTCTCCACTGAAGATCTGCACGATGGAGAAATGGAATGACAGAAACATTTTGATGTTCAGCAAAGGGAATTGCAAAGTTCTGCACTTGGGGAAGAACGATCCCACGTGCCAATACGTGCTGGGACATCTAGAATGCACAGAGAAGGCTGTGAGGGTCCTGGAGCCAGACAGCAGAGGGCTAAAGGTATCCTGGGCTGCTTTAGGGGAAGTGTTGGATTAGGGTGATCCTTCCCCTCTGCTCAGGTGCAGCCACACCTGAATGCTGTGTCCACTTCTGGGCTCTCCAGTACAGGAGCTACTGGTGAGAGCCCATTGAAGGGTCATGAAGATGATGAAGGGATTAGAAGGTCTCACATGTGGGGAGAGTTTAGGAGATGTGGGACTGTTCAGACTGGAGAAGGCTGAGGGGGAATCCTATTAATGGGAATAAACAGCAGGAGGGAGGGTGAAAAGATGGAGGCAGTGGTTGGACATGGACAAAACCTGAAAAAGAGGAGTTTCCCTCTGAACATCAGGAAACATCTGCTGGGAGAGTAAGGAAGCACTGGCACAGCTTGTTCAGAGGGGTTGTGGAGTCTCTTCCTTGGAGATATCAAAACTGCAGAAGTTCATGGGCAATTGGTTTGAGACAACCCCACCTGAGCATGGGCTTGGACAAGCTGAGCTGCCAGGAGCCTTCTGACCTCAGCCAGTCTGCAAATTTGAAGTATTTCTCAACAGGGAGAGGAGCTGGTGCCAGCTTTATCCCTTCTCCTGAGTTTGGCTCTGAGCCAT
>JANPWX010000161.1:473077-540437 GCA_024734555.1 Trochalopteron elliotii | reverse complement strand
TGCATGTGCGAAGTGCTCCGAGGGGCGGCTGGGCGCTGCTGGCACACGGGACGGCCGCGCTGCCCCGCCGGGATGCGGGGCAGGGATGCGGACAGGGATGCGGGGCAGGGATGCGGGAAGGGATGCGGACAGAGATGCGGGGCAGGGATGCTGGCAGGGATGCGGGGCCGGGATGCGGGCAGGGATGCGCGGCTCCCCGGGAGCCCGGAGCTCGCCTCCCAAATTGGTATGCGGTGCCCTAACCGGGAGGAATTGCCTTTCTTTATTTGCAGGGAGCTGTGAAGCTGAGTAATTTGCAAGTGCGGCAGACAGCAAGTCTGAGCTTATTCTTCATTAGCTAGGCTCTCCGCTTGTGTGTCTGGGGTAATGCTCCCAGAGAGTGCTGCGTGTGAAATAAGGTTCTTCTTCACGTAGCCAAACAGAGCTGTAACAGTTCTGTGGTTTGATTTAGATTGTGCCAAAAATATTTTGCTTATTGTTGGATGCAGGGCTCCAATCTGATAGTCTCAGTCTTTCAAAAATGATGTTGTTCTTCCTAAATTTGTGGGGGTTTTTTTCTCTTTGGAATGCTGGTTGTGTTTATTTTCAGGTTTAATTCATTCTCATTCTGTCATTGCCTTTTCCCATAGTTCAGTGGTTTCCCGTTTCTCAGTCCGTTTCTGGAGGGGTAGAAGCCTGTGACTATCAGTGTGGAAGCAGAACACCTTTCTGTTCTTTTAATAGATTTTTTTTTTTTACACAAAGTTAGGCTTATTGCTTTGAATAATAATTGAATTAAATGTATTCCTAAGTGAATAGCTATCGAAAATGAAATTGGAGCAAGCGATGCCCTTGTAAAAAGGGTTAATTTACATTAGAATTAGAAGTTAGTGGTTGAATATGAAAGGCCTGTGCAGTTTGCAACTGTTATTACTCTCAGAAAATGAATATTTGGAGTGGAAGTGTAGTGAGCGTCAGGCAGCATCGTTCATCTTTGCAGATGTAGTAGCATTATTAGCATCCCTCTTACCTCTGGGGCACAGTTATCTTCAATTTCCAGACACAAGTTTTATCTTCTATCAAATTCTGGCTCTGCAGTGTAGCTGGTGAACAGAGCTGGGCTGTTTATTTGGTGCCAGCCTGCCTTAAATCTCTGCTAAATGTGTGAGGGAGAGATACCTCCTGCCTCTGAGCAAGCAGTGAGAGTGAGCACCCTGGTACTTCAGATATTTTTCCCTTTGGTAGAATAGTTTTAAGGATTCAGGGAGGCAGGCAGTTTGCTGACTTTATAATGTGTGTGTTGTGTTGGGTAAGGAATCTTTGTGCAGCCGTGGTGAAAATATTTTTAATGTTGGTGATGTTTCCTTCTGCTTTATTCTCTGCACTCCAGGTGTTGCTAGTTGGGCTGTGAATTTGTAACTGGATGAGAGCTTAAAGGCACATTAGTACGTGGTTGTGGGCAGCTCTGTTCTCTTAGAGGGGAAAGAAGGTTCTTTTGATTCAGAAATCACCTTTTTTTTCTCTCTCTTTTTTTTTTTTTCCTGTTGGATCAGATCTTGAAGTGTAGGGTGAAGGTTTCTCTCCACAGTGCATGGACGGAAAGCCAATGCGCAGGTGAGACACAAAAACAATTATTCTTCTCTTCCCCAAACAGGATAAATCATGTGAGTTGGTTTTGGACGTGCCTGGACTGTAAAATGTTGTGTGGTTTTGGAATTTTTTTTTTTTTAAAGCCTGGCTATGGGGAATTGGGAAATAAATCATTCCTCTTTAGTTTTTTCTTAAATGTATTTAGTTTTCAATATTTGCAAGACCAAATGCCTTTCAGGAAGAGTATGGAAGATAAGTTACTGTAGTTCTCCATCCCCTTTTCCACTTCCCCCATTTACTGTCATATTGAAAATTCAGTATTTAATTACTTAGGTATTCAAACTGTGGGAAATAAACTGCCTGGGAATAAATTTAAACCTGATTTCCAAGGGGCATCATTTTCCCCTTAACGAAAGGCATTTGCTGAGGTCTTGGGTGAAAAGGAGATTTCCTTTTCTAATTATGGATGCCAGCTGCCTCAGTTCTAATGAGCTGGAGATGCAGCTGAAGTTTAATTCAGGGGAGTTCTTGCTGTGGTGGTGTCAAAAACATTCTCTCTCATACAGAGAAAAAATTGCCACAGTAATTCAGCGCGATGACAGGTTTGCAAACAGGGTTCCCTGCTAGTTCTTGTTGAGTTTCCTTGCCTGATGGCAATCCCACAGCAAAATTTAACAGTAGATACATCTCTGCACGTGATAAAGGCTGTGTGGAAGCAAAGTTGCCTGAAATTCTTTGCCTTTAAATGAATTGGAGGGAACTCTTGGTTTGTTTGTGCTCTTTGGGATGTTGAAAGAAGGAAAACTTCATCGTGGGTGGATCTGTAAACACTCGTGTAAGAGAATGCAAGGCTTTTAACCATAGGTGAATATATAGAGCATTTTTAGCCACAGAAACCATTAGCCTGGCTTCTGTGTAGGGAGGCAAGAAGGAAGTAGTCACTTAAATCCTTGAAGAATGGCACCATAGTGTTTTAATTAAATGAATTTTCATGAATTTAGTTTGCTGTGCTGCTGCAGCAGTTCAGCAGTGAGCAAACCTGGGACATGACAGGGGCATCACTGAGCCTGGGTGCTGTGCTGCAATTTTGCCAAGATAAGAAATGTGGTTTGGCCAATGAGGAGCTGTGTGTGACTTTTACAGTGAATTCCTTTTCCTCCAAGATGGATTAAATAGCAGATGAGCTCTTTCATCATAATGGAGATTGTTTAAATCTTAACCAACATAAACCCACAGCTTTTTAGGTTTTGATGTTGTGCTCCATTTATCAAGGTGTTTTTGCAGAATGACATAAAATTGGTGACTAGCTTGGCTTGTGTTCTTGTTCTCTCCCTACTTTTTGTGTCCCTGATGGGGAAATTGAGATTCTAAACTCGTTTCTGTGCCTGCTGTTTTCTGTGTGTTGCATTGAGGCAGAGAGTTCACATGCTGGAGTTTGTGTGTCTGTTTGTGGCCTTGGACTTGCTATTGTGGAAGTTTTGTCTGCCACTCAGACAGTTTTAGTTTTTCTGGTGGGCAGCAGCACAGAGCTGAAAAAGAGAAATCTTTTATTGTTGCTGCAGCCTGGCCTGACAAGCAAATCTCTGCTGTGGGCTGTGGACTCCAGTTTTTTAATACACTTGCCTGTTTTAAGAGCCTCAGTGTGGGTTGTTAAAATTTCTGTTTGTTCTCCTCCTCTTGCCTGTCTTAGCAGAAAATGATAAAAGGTTCCTGATTGGATTTTGGGCACAGATCTTCCTATGAGCTCCAGCTAAGCAGATGGCAGAGCACTTTCTTTTATCCTTTTACTCAGGGCTCTGAAGCCAATTTAACACCTTTCACGTGAGGGATGTGGGAGGTCCTGCACAAAGAGGGGAGTGGGGCTTGGCCAGTAGTGGGTTAATAAACACAGTGAGATGGTATCAAATGTGTACAGCATTCAGAGGGGGAGGAGGAGCAGCTTGAACAGACAAGGAATTCCAGCTATTCCTGTCAAGATTATAGTAGGGAGCACGAATTGCTGCTGCAAACAGGATTTACCCTGCATTAGGAATGAAGGGGTGCTTGGGGCAGGCTGTTCTTGGTCTCTCTCAGGGAGAAGCAGGAGAATGTGGCTTTGCTGAAGGGAAAAACAAGGCTTATCTTTAACACAGCTCAGGCATGAGGGCTTGAGCAGCTTCCAAAGAAACTGGAGAAGCTCTCCCAGCTCTTTCTCACCCAGCTCGTTCCTGGCAGCCTTTTCCCAGCTTTACAGCAGTGCTGTGTCAGAGCAGGCTTGAGCAGCCAGACCTGGCAGGAGGAAGGAGGCTTCAAGTCCTGATGGTGCACTCAGGAGTTTGTCCAACTACCTGGACATAGTTCTTGCCCAGAACTAACTGCAGAAGGCTCAGGAGGGTTTTATAAGATTCCAGTAATGACCTCTTCTTTCAGAGCATGGGTATCCTCAGTTTCACCCTGACTGGGGTGTTTTCCTCAGTCAGGGTGAAACTGAGTTTCCTGGGCTTGGTCAGTAAAAATCAAACCAAGCAATGGGACAGATACATGAGATCCTTGCTGTTTTCCTTTTGTGTAACCTAAAATAGTATTTCAGTCAGGTTTATCTGCTTGTTTGCATAACTTTGGTTGAGAAAGCTTACTGAAACCTTGCTAGCTAGGCAAGAAAATGAATCAGTGGTATTTTTCCTGATAATCAGACTTTTAGCTAACTTAATTCCTGGAGTACTGATGCCACAATTAAGCATTTCCATTTACTTGGTTGGCATGTTGTGGTGGTGACTTCTGTTGCCAAAGGCTGGGCCAAATCAATGCCCCTTGCACCTCTGTAATGAGTATAGGAAATACTTAGTAATTTCAAATCAAGGCATTGATAGAAATCACTACCCATTTGGTTTGGGTTTTTTTTTTTTTGCTACTGAAATCCACTCCAGCAATGTATGATTGTTGGATTTCAGTCAATGTTTTTAGCCTGAGATGTGTGTTTCATAAGCCTTAGGTCAGCCTGTTGCTTTCTGCTGAACTGTGTTAAAGCCTGTTGGTAATCTTGTGCTAAAATACACATTGTCTTAAAAAATGCAGATTTGAAAGTGAAGATGCCCTTAAGACAGTACGGGAGAGAATTTTCCCTAGGTGTGTGTTATTAGGCATTTTTTTTTGAACTTTGGGAGGAGCTGCTGTAAGGATGGATATCTCATAGATACCCCTATTAATGAATGAAGTTTTAGGCACTGGCATAGCAGAATAAAATGGAGGCAGCCTGTTTATGTAGCTGACTTAGTGTTGCAGACTGCCTGTGTTCCCATTTGTACTTCTCAGCAGTGTGCTACAAAAACTGATCCTTTGTCAGCCCTTTCTTAATCCCATTGTATTGGCTGATTTCCCCAGCCCTGCATTTTGATGGAAGCTAATCCCAGAATATCTGCATAGCTGGCTGTGAAGGTTTTATCCAGAGCACACACACATTTCCTCTGGATCCTCAGCCCTCCTTAATCACCTCGGCTATTCAGGAGCAGCTCTGAGTTCTGTGTGGGGGGAGGCAGCTCCCCTGCCATGTGAGAATCAAGTGCTGCCTTCTGTCTTTTTCACACCTTTAAGCCACTGACTCATCATTTCATTCTCTGTGCATATTTATGCATAATGCACACAATAATGCAGTGGAATTATGGTCCTGGTGGAGACACCAGCCAGCAGACGTGTCCTTTAAATTCACACTTCTGTGCCTGTGTGTAGCAGCAACCCACTGAGCTTCACATCAAGCATCTGGGTTGATCCAGCTTGGAAATTCTGAAGCCAATTGATCACTGGCTTCTGCACCACCCAGAGATAAGTTATGGATGGTTGTTAGGCTTTTTTCCATCCATTCAGGCTTCTTTAATCATTAACCAGCACTGTCTCCCCAGGAGTAAGGAGGCTGGGCACAATGCAGGCTCTCACATAAACGCTGGTGGGAACAATGCAGGAATGACTTCACTTCTTGCTAACCAGACCCCTTTTCAGTGAGTTAAAGATGTCTGGAGCAGGGCCTCATTTGGGCAGAAAAATCGTGTTCTGTCCTGGCTGGGGAAGACAAGGGTTAGTGCCTAAATCTGGCCAAGCAATCCCTTGGCACAAGATGGTACATCCCATTGCCCTGCGAGGGCAGGGAGTCTTGGGCTGTGGGATTGGCAGGAATATTGTGTATTTCTTCTGGCAGCATGGCCTTAATCTAACCTGTCTGTGCTTAGAACCTGTGCCACTCTGAGCTCTGCCTTAGGGCTGGTTTTAGTGGGGGATCTCTTTGAGGAAAACCTGCAGGTGTGACAGTGCTTTCCAAAAGGATGTCCTGTCCTGGGTGTGCACCATCTCTTCTGATCTGTAGTTACACCAAATGGGGTTTTTATTTGAAGAATGCTTCTTCTGTGCTTTGACTGACAGCCTGGTCAAGACAAACTGTCCCCAGCTGTAGAAGCATGTGTCTTAAAAGAGCTCTTACTGTGTTCCTTTTTTCCCTTCCAGGGGTTGATTTGACATAGTTCAAAACACTTACTACACAATAAAATCGACTTAGCTTGCTTAGCAGGAGCCAAACTCTACAGGGGATTGTTTGTCACCACCTTTCTCCATCTTTTGGTAGAGGGATTAAATGACTTACCTTCTGGCCTTGGCTGCTAAGGACTATGAGAATAAGCCAATTAGGTAAATTAATCTTCAGCTGAGGTTTCTTGGGGTTTTTGTAGGGGTACCATTAATTGTGGTTTGTGTGTATTGCTGCAAGGGGAGTTTAGTTCATGCATTTTTTTGAGGAACCTGGCAGGGCTTTGAGAATGATTGTCAACCCCCTCCCTAAAGGTGAATTTGAGTTGTGAGGGACAGGAGTGGGTGGAGGAGAGTGAGAGGCAGTGTAACAGCAGAAGGATTTGTCAGAGGTGTCAGGAAAGCAGAAGGGTGATGGATGTAAAAAAGGTGGAGCAGGGATAAAAACCCAAGGCATTTAAGGTGCAGAGGCTGAGCAGAAGCAAGCAGCAAAACCCAGAGGGGAGCCCTATCTGGATCTGTGTAACTAAGATAGGAGCAAGAGGTAATGGTCTAAAACATCTGAATATGATGATCAAGGAGAGGGTGTGGAGGGAATGGGAAAACAGGCTAAGATGCAAGTGAATAATTTGAACTGCTGTAAAGAGACTGGTTTCCCAGTGCTTAGAAAGTGCATTTGACATAATAATGAGGGGAAAAGATGTGAGGCGTTTTTTTTTTTCTTAATTCTTTCCTTCAAACCTGCTGCAAATTACATTGAGCCGTGGCAAAGCCAAGCTAAATTTCTTTTTAACTCTTAATATGAACAGTGAGGTAGTGACAGCTCACAAATGTCAGTGCACCAAGGAAAAACTGGTAGTGGCCAGCATGTTTTGGGTCCTTCAGTACATCTCCAGTGGCCATAAACCATCAGTATTCTGATATTTTGCTCAATGTTCTTTAATTGCTCTAAGTGATGGTTTTCCTTTGATGTGGGAAGAGGCAGCAGTTTCCTGTTTTTTCTTTAATTGCGTGTGGAACTGGGAAGATACTATGGTTTCTCTCTGTGCTGGTAAGTTAATTTATGTATTCTTAAGTGATTCTTCACCTCTAAAGGTACCATCCTGACTTCCTGTCCTTCCTTTTTTGGTAGGTTGATAGTGGTGGATACTTGTTTTGTCTTCTTCCTGTTTGGTTTGTTTTGGTTCCGCCTGCCTTCTGCCGTTCTTGGGGAAGATTAACCTTCTTTTGACACACGTCAGGGAGGGTGGATTGAGTCAGGAGCCTCCATAACTCAAAAATAATCGAAGAGGTGATGATTAAAATGGGTATTCTGTGACCCTGAAAGATGCTGATGGTAGTCTGCAGGGCATCTTGAGCTCCTGAAGTCTGTGTGACAGACTTTAGTGTGTTCAGACATTACAGTGATGAGTGACCCCATTAAAAAGGTGGGTAGAAGAACAGAGAATTTTGGTTAAGTCACGGAGCTGGAACCCTTTGCAGTGCAAATCCATCTCCAGCTCTGTCAAAAGAAAACTCCAGTGGGCAAGCCAGCTAACCTGTGCCTTGAGTCACTCTGTGAAATGGGGATAATGTGCCTTTACCACACCGGGCTACGGTGAGGTTCAGCTCATAAATATATGCATATTACAGCCGTGTGTCATAGAAAGCCTTTAAAAATAGCAGTAAATAGAAGGCTGCTGCAAGTTGGCATTTGTTTACCTCCAAGCAGGCTTTGCTTGGAGATGGATTCCTCTTTCATGTGGTCACGTGCTTGTTTCCGCGTCCTGGCGTGGACTCGCGGGCGCTGCTGGTGCTCGGTGCGAGCTGAGGAGCACGGCAGGCTCTGGGATCCCTAACCATGGTGCTGTACTTTTATCTCCTGCACTCCAGGTGTGCCAGCACTCGCCCAGGAGAGACAGGAATGGACGTGACCAGCCGCTGCACCCTGGGGGACCCCAACAAGCTGCCCGAGGGGGTGCCGCAGCCCGCCCGCATGCCCTACGTCTCCGACAAGCACCCCCGGCAGACCCTGGAGGTCATCAACCTGCTGCGCAAGCACCGCGAGCTCTGCGATGTGGTGCTGGTGGTGGGGGCCAAGAAGATCTACGCCCACAGGGTGATCCTGTCTGCCTGCAGCCCCTATTTCAGAGCCATGTTCACCGGGGAGCTGGCCGAGTCGCGGCAGACCGAGGTGGTCATCAGGGACATCGACGAGCGCGCCATGGAGCTGCTCATCGACTTCGCCTACACCTCGCAGATCACCGTGGAGGAAGGGAATGTCCAGACTTTGCTGCCAGCTGCTTGCCTCCTCCAGCTGGCTGAGATCCAGGAGGCCTGCTGTGAGTTCCTCAAGAGACAGTTGGACCCTTCCAATTGCCTGGGCATCCGGGCTTTCGCTGACACTCACTCGTGCCGCGAGCTGCTGAGGATCGCGGACAAGTTCACACAGCACAACTTCCAGGAGGTAAGGAGCTGGCGTGCTGCAGTTGGGATATAAAACACCTCCACGTGGCCTGTGAGAGCTTCCAGCAACTCTGGTTTTGTCCTTTGGAAGAGCATCTGTGGACTGCGGGGAGAGGGAACTCTGCAGAGCTGAGACATTCTAGAACACGAGGGTTTATTGCAAGGGTGGTGGGTAAAAAGGGCCTTTTGCCTTCAGCCACCAGCCTGGGCTGAGGGGAAGTGCCAAAGAGAGAGGGAGAGAACAAGAGGGTAAGAGGTAAGAGAGGAGAGAGCAAGGGAGCCAGAGAGAGGTGGCAGGGTCAGAGCACAGGGGGAAGAGAATGAGGTCCTTGTTACAATACATCATATCTCCTTTTGTGTTGAATATTCTAATTTACACTAACCAACCAGTACAAGACACAAAACCTTATAGAATCTACATACAGCCTATAAGAACTACTACATTACCGTACTGTGTTATATTTTAAACTCTAGAAACTACTCTTTAGACTATTCTCTTTTGCTACATTGACCTTTGGATCCCTTAGCCAGCAGAAGGGTATTGTTCAATCAAGAGGGATTCTCCTTCAGCTGGCTGGGCTGTTGTTTTCAGGTTATACAGTAACTAAGGCTCACTATCCTACAACTCCAAGCCAGCTTTCATTTCTATTTCCATTATAGCTTTCATATTTTCAGAGTCTTTTGCTAAGCAATCATATTTATAAGGTTTCCCTGATTCATCTTCCCCAACAGTCCTTTTTTCCAAATCCTGCCTTTACACCTGCTCTGTGCCTTGATGGGTGCCAGATGTTACAGCTGCTCTGTGCCCTGATGGTGATGGGTGCCAGATGTTAAGTGGGGAAGAAAGAGGAAAGAGATGGCAGGACTGTGTTGTCCCCATGGTTTGTGTGTGATCCACAGCATTTCTTCCCTGAAATATGTGTGGTGAGTGTTATATGAGAGGCAAGGTCGTGGGTGCAGTTGGATTTGGCATTGAATCTGTCATGCCTGCACAATGGTTTGACATTCCACTCCTCTTTCAGAAATATTATGGGTTCTCCATTCTGCTTGGAGGGAGGCAGGTGTTGAAAGTAAGGACAGCACATCAATAGAACCCAAAAACTTTGATGTTGAGCTCTGGGATTGGAAAAGTGGGTGTTTGGGGGAGTGTGAGGCTGCCTCAGGAGAGTCTTTAAATCCCTTGTTGTAGCAGAATTGGGTTTTGCATCTATTATTCAGCAGAAGCTGTCTGAAAGTAATTCAGATGTGTAATATTGCAGCTGACCTTTATAAACTCAAGTTTCTCATCCTTTGTTAATTCTGCCTAGATGATTTTTTTGGAAAAAAAAAAGCCAGCAGCTGGTTCAGAGAAGGATCAACATAATAATTAAGGATTGTGTGAGCAATAGTCAGAGAAGAGTGGGTCTTTACTGAACTGCTGCAGAAAAATCTCCTCTTCCCACCAGCTTCACAGGGAGATCCTTTCCAAAGGGAGGAACTCCAGGAACTCCTGGTGCTAATTTAGTTTCCCCAGAGAAGCAGCAATATGGAAGTGCTGTGAGTGATGGCAGCTTGTCTCTTTTTTTTTTTTTTCCTTCTGACATGCAAGAACCAGATTGGAATTGTATTAGTTACAGTCAGGTAGTACTTAAGAAAAATCTGAGCAGGAGCAACCCAACAGAACACGACTGTTGGACACAGTTGTGTCCAGCAGTTCAACCACAGAGAATTCTTGGTATCAGACACAAGATCAGTTTCCTCCAAAAGCTGCAATTAAATTCATCTTTTCTAACCAAATAGAATTTGCTGTTTAAGATGAGTTTGTTTTTGTTAGAACTTGGTGGTTTCCCAAACCCCTACATTTTAGCTGGCCACTTCATGTGCTCTGTGCTTGCTCTGCACTTCTTTTCTTCTGTTTTTGGTTTGTTTTATTTTTTTGTGGGGGGAGGGATGGGGAGCAAGATGCTATCCAGATGGTTGTTTATTTTCAGTGCTTGCTTGTTTTACTGGTTATTAGATCCTGTTATTACATGAGTAGGGCATGCTTACAAGCCTCTAAATAACTTTTTAACAGCTTGACAGTTTTGTTTTAAAATGTTTTAGCATTAATACATGCAGCTGGCTGTTAAGAGCTCCTTCATATGGGCTTCTTTTCTTTTGCAGTCCCTTGAAGACAACTTTCTGTCTTCCTGATCCCTGTTAAAGCACATGGAGGCAAAAGGGAAGAGAACACTCTTCCTCAAAGATGATGCAAATTATAATTGACTTAACATAAACACAGCCTCTGGAAAACAGAGGCTTAGATTAGAGCACTATTTCTTGGGCCTGAGCAGGTTTTGGTGTCCATTTCAGTGTCCCAGGAGTTCTGCAGCTCTTCATCCTTAATAATCACTTCTTTTGCTTCCAGTGTTTCTCTGCAGACAGTGTCAGTGGTGCTGCTCCTTGGGATTGTATTCCTTTCTGGCAGTATTTTCCATCTAGAGAGTGGATTGGTGATCCCTGGGGGAAGCCAGGCACTTGTCTGTTGAACCATCCTCCCCTGTGGAGGTTGAAAACTGATAAAAAATTCTCCTTCCTGTGTGGGGGCTGTGTGGTCATCGTTCCTCCAAGCTGGCAGAAAGGAACAGGAGCTGGGAATTTCCTGGGTGGCAATGTGAAATATTGAGCAGCAGGCACCAGGCCAACCCATGCAGTTACTTTGAATGCAGTTTGAATTGCTTCATGTCCTCTGCTGTGCTAACCTCTGCTTCTATTAATTTTTATGTGTATTGCTGCATTACATCATTAACTCCTTGGTAAAATGTTTTTCCAGTTTTTTCCATTCCTCCCAATTTAATTTGTTGCCTATAACCCCTAGTGGATTTTGGGCATGTAATGTGAAATGGTTCTATTAACAACTCCACTGTACAAGAACAGCCTTTGTGGTTTTGGGTTTTTTTGGTTTTTTTTTTGGTCTCTTGACATTTGTGTGAAGGGAGGAATTATATTTATGGGTGGACAACTTATGCTTTTATGAACAGACAAAAACTGCACTCCATATTGTATAGTCTGACATGAATTCTCTCTGTTTGTAAAAGCACTGATGTAGAGGAATAGTGCAGAGGAAATGAAATCCAGCCAATTCTTGTCCACTAAGCAAGTCAGTCAAATAGATCATTAATATTAGTCAGGTAATTATGAGTGCCCTGATAATTAAGCCAAAGCATTTAAAATAATGATTTGTTTTACTATGTAAACTAACAAGTTGCACAGTAGTAATAATTTGGTTTAAAGAAGTGCTTTGAGTGTTTTGAATTTTGTGAGGCCAGCAATGCCACTGGGTTTCCTGAGGGTCAAAGGGAGAGAGACTGGATGAGCATCTTCAACTCAGGAATTTCCACAGCTGCTGTTTTCAGACTCTGAAGCTGCTTTTAAAAACCATCAGACTAAAGTTTACACATAAGCTTTGTAGGAGGAAGGGAGACCATGGAAAAAAGCTGATAAAGATCTTTAATGACCAACCCAGTTCCTACTTACAGGCTGAAGGAGTGCGTGGGCCAGCCTTGCTGTGGCCTTTCCTGTCCCCAAAAGCTCAGGGTACCCAAGAACTGAGTCTGGTAACTGATCTCATTGTCCTCTCTGTTCTTTTTTAACAACATTTTCTGCTGTCAGTAACTTGGTGATCCCTGCATATTTGTTCAGTGCTCTTAAATAACTTCTTCAGGTAATTAAAAGGACTGCACAGCTGACTGCTGTTGAGATGATCGTGTCAAAGAGTGTTTTTCTTTAATTTATGCAGCAAATGGTGAAATAAGTCACGGAATTCTAATGTGGTTGCAGATGATAAGGACAAGCCAGCATTCAGTTATTTTCTGTCCCTGAACCTTTTGGAAATTGCAGGCTACAGACTGGGAATGCTTGCAGGGAAGGCAGTTATCAGTCAGGCCATTTCTGCAGTTTTAATTTTGATCCTTGCACCTTCCCCATCTACCAGGTGTCTGTGCAGGAGCTGTGGTGGTGTGTGAGCTTCCAGGGCAGTGTGACTGACTCATGCTGTGTGAGCAGTCCTCCAGCAGCAGCCAAGGCCTCCTGAGAAACTTGGTTGCTATCTTGGATGCTGAAAGAATTAATGTGTTTGTCAGTGGCTTGACTTTCACAAGAGATCAGTCCTTAGGGGCTCTGAGGCTCTGATTCCCTCTTTAGTGCATCTTGACTACTGCACACTCCATGTGTATATTTAGAGCAAACGAAAGAGGCAGGATCAGATGAGTCTCCTGGAATATTTTCTGTTCTACCACAAATCAGGCTTTCTGTGTTCTCTGCAATGCCTCTGGTAACTTGTTGGAGATCTTATTTTTGTGCTTTCCTCGTGAATCTCTGCGCTCCAGTGCTGCTTTTTAGTCACGTATTTGTTGCGGTTTTATTTCTGCTTTATGTATTAGACACGGCAAACGAGGAGACTGATTTTAAAGAAGGGCTTTGTTTTTCTTGAATTTTGAAACCTGATCAGTGCCTTCTGTGGTTTAACCCTTTAAAAGTGTTAAAGGGTGTAAAAGGCATGCCCATCTAGAAGTGTCTCGTTGTGTTGCTGGAGGCTGCGTTCTGCCCTGTGCAGCAAACCCTTCACGTGTGTTGGTGTTGGAACTGATGGGGATTTGGCTTTTTATTAGATCAGCCCGTGAAGTGCTGGAGTGGTGAATGGCTCTGATGCTTTGTCCTTACCCCGTCCCTTTTTCCTCTGCCTTCCCCAGGTGATGGAGAGTGAGGAGTTCATGCTGCTTCCTGCCAACCAGCTCATAGACATCATATCCAGCGACGAGTTGAACGTGCGCAGCGAGGAGCAGGTGTTCAATGCCGTGATGGCCTGGGTGAAGTACAGCATCCAGGAGAGAAGACCCCAGCTGCCACAGGTAATCTTGGGCACAGTGACCTTCCAGGCTGCTTTACCCAGGGGCAGAGGAATTGAGGGATGGTAGGGTGGTGCCAGAGGGCTTCTGAGTGATGTAAAGCCACCGAAATTCTCTCCGACTCCCACCTGTGTTAGGTGGCCTGCACTGTCCCTTTATCCAGGCTGGAAGCTGCACTGGCCAGAGCCTTCATTAGGGGCTTTGTTGGATTGTTCCCAGGTAGAACTTGCCAAACGAGCTCACTCCAGCAGTCTGTCCAGACAAACCTGCCTGCACTGCTTGGAGAGTCGGATCAAAACCACAGTGGAGAAGAAAAGGCTTGTCTGGCTTTGCGGTGCTTCTTTTAAGCTCTGCTGCTTGATTTGTGCCTCAGCCCTCACAGTGTTACAGTGGAGCTTGTCAGAATGGTTTTGTTTGGAATGTGATGCTTCATCTGAGCCAAGGCATTTCACGGAGCAGAACCCATTCTGACAAAGCTGTCAGCCCAAAGCCTCTGAAGTCTCGGGCTGGCTGATCAAAAGAGGTGAGCATCTGCCTGCCTCGCTGTTTCTGCTTTGGAAAGAGACATTAAATGCAACTTTATTTACTGGAAAGCTTTTGAAAATGGTTTTAAGTAAACAAACCAAACTGGAAAAAGCTGCTCTTCCCAAGGCAGCTTTTAATGCTTTTCTGTTTGCCTCTGTCTATACGTGCTTGGGCCTTCAAATTCTAAACCCTTTGGAAAGATATGTTGTTTCTTATTGTTCATTTACTCTGCAATACCACTCAGGTTTAAGAGAGCTAAGTGGTTGATAAAACCACTAACTTAATCAGTGTTCAGGCAGATGTCTTGAGCATTTGTCATTTTCTAAAGGTTTCCAGCTGTGACCTTGTTTTCAGCTGTTAATAGATCCGGTGGATGGTCCCTTTCCACAGACTGATTTTCTGCTGGGTAGCTGAACTGGGATATTGAAAAGGCAAATGCGCTGTGAGACAAGCTGCATTTAACTAAAATCCTGTTGTTTCCCATTTGGCTTCTTGCATCTCTCTGGGTATCTGTGGTTTCACCAAAGGTGTTCTGGTTTGTGTTTTAGGTCCTGCAGCACGTCCGCCTGCCCCTGCTGAGCCCCAAGTTTCTTGTGGGTACAGTGGGTTCTGATCCACTCATTAAGAGCGATGAGGAGTGCAGGTAAATCTCCTCAGCCATTTGCAGAATTGGATTACCTTGTCCTCTGAAACCGTGCTCATTTGTCGCTGGTAAATGGGTGATGCCTCACAATTTCATCTTGGGCAACTGGGAGGATAGGGGAAGCAAGAAAAATTGTTTTCTATTTGCATAATAGTCACTGGTGTGCTTTAAAAGTGGTTTTGCTCTTTCAAGTTTTCAGTGAAATAGCAAACTTTGAGTGTGCAGTTTCACTGTTGGTAAAAGACCTTTTCAGTGTATTGATTTTCATTTTGCCTTTTTTTTTTTCTCCCCTCTAGTCATGGCCTTTTATTGCACCTTAGCTCTTGCATGGCTTTCATGATGATCTCAGTGTGATCTAAAGTAGTTTTTCTATGTAGAATGTCTGCACTTTGATAACTGAATTGGACTCTGAGATTAGAGTCTGCTCTTTCCCACAAGGATAATGCAGGGAAGTTGTCATTCCCTCCTCTTACAGTTTGAGTCTTACCTTTCTGGTTCTACAGAGCTCTGTATCATCCACAAAGCACATGATTTATCTTGTGCATATTGTAAAGAAGGTCAGGGCATAGGCTAAATTGTTCTCTTCCTGAATAAGCATTTATACTGCTTATATATTCCACACTTGTAGAGGGAAGGAGGACTTTTTTGTTCTCTTCTGTTTTATTCAAGGGTTTGGAATATTAGGATTAGTCCAGGTGGCAAGTCATGAATGGATGGACAGTGTGAGCTGGCCAGAGCTGATGGAGAAAATATTCATCAGAAGGGTACTATCTCCATCTATTGGTCATGTGTGTATTATGTATTTGTGTGCTTTCCAACTCCTATTCCCTTCCAAGGCAAAACCACTGACTGTTAAGTTTTAGCTTGAGGCAGACTGGGTTTTTCTTTTCTGCACAGTAAGCCTGACAAATCTCTTGTCATAGTTGTTTTTTTTTTTTTTAAATCAGTCTTTTTATAGCAAGCTATATCTATTATTAACTCTGGCCAAGCACTGGTGCTGGTTTGCTGCTGTCACTGTGTCAGTGGCTTATAAACAACCAATGAGTATTTCGGTGACAGCGAGCGTTTAGCCGGAGCTGTTCATGCTCTCCTCGTGTGACCTGTGAATACCTGAGGTGCATGGCTAGTGCTGGCTGCTCTTCCCATCAGTTCTGATTNNTAATTGGACAAGCCAAAGCCTCTGGCATAAGGAAGGAATCCCTAGGAGGTGGGTCTGGGTGTATTGTTGGAAGGAATGGTGATCCTGGTTAACCTTCCTTGCAATTATGGGGGTTTTTTTTGAGTTGTTGGGGAAGGTGAGGTTACAGTGAGTATTTCTTAGATGCTGAGGGAAAGATCCTGGAATTTTATTGTGAAGTGGCTGCTTGAGAATTAAGGAACCTTGGCACACAGACAGAAGAAGGAAAATAGGTCAGTTTTAGGCCTGTGAAAGATTAAAGTTAAACAAGTTTTACCAAGCTTCCTGTTTCTGGGAGCTGAATAGGGCAATTCCCGTGCCTGAAAACCACATGACTCAGGCTCTCCTACTACTCTAAATCTTGGCCCTGTAACAAACCCAATGATCTGTACAAACACCTCCTCCCACCTCGAGCCTCCCCTTCTTCCCACCTATCTCCTTGAATGCTCCCAACTTCCCAAATCATGACCCTAGCATTGTATCTCTCGTGTCCTACACTTTCTTGCTCTGCACTGTATTTCTTTGTCTCTGGATTCCCAAGTCCATCTTGTTCCTCCACATTTTATCTGGAAGTCCCAGTGCTGGCTGAGTTCCTGTGTGAACTGCAGGGAACAGAGCAGAGTTAACTCTGGCTGCTGCTCTTTGCTGCAAGTTACCACACGCCAGCCAGTCTCTCTCAGGAGCCTGAACCTTTGATCTTCAGCTTGATTCATCCCAACCTGCAGTTTGAACATCCCTGGAGTAACATGTACTGGATGCATTGTAGCACTTCAGGGCTTTTATCCAGCTTACAAAGAGCTGTGTTGCAGCTGCAGCTCAGGATAGGCAAGTTTTACAGCCTCTGTAGAGCTCCCAGGCATGGGAGAGTCTGAAGCAGACCTGGGCAGGTAATTTGTGCTGTTTGGTGTGTTTTTTTTCCAGATATGATCCAAAGACCAATCAGTGGAGCAGTGACGTGGCTCCCACCAGCACCTGCAGGACCAGTGTTGGAGTAGCAGTTCTTGGAGGTTACCTCTATGCTGTGGGTGGCCAGGATGGTGTCTCTTGTCTCAACATTGTGGAGAGGTACTTTTTAATTACAAAAAAACCCAAAAACAAGTGGGGCACAGCAAGAAGGAGGGTCTCTGCAGCTGATGCAGACAAGCTGGAGAGGAGATGGGAACTGCACAAACCTTACAGGGATTTTTGTCTGGGGAGAATAAAGTCAGTCAGCACTTCTCTCACCTGCGGTGTTCGTTCTCTTCCCAGGTATGATCCCAAAGAAAACAAATGGACTCGA
Organism: Trochalopteron elliotii; assembly: GCA_024734555.1. Taxonomy (NCBI): domain Eukaryota; kingdom Metazoa; phylum Chordata; class Aves; order Passeriformes; family Leiothrichidae; genus Trochalopteron; species Trochalopteron elliotii. The sequence continues at coordinate 523,446 of JANPWX010000161.1, read as the reverse complement.
GTGGCCTCCATGAGCACCAGGCGCCTGGGGGTGGCAGTGGCTGTGCTGGGAGGGTTCCTCTATGCTGTGGGAGGCTCTGATGGAACATCTCCTCTCAATACTGGTAATGCCTTTTGCTGTCCCTCCATCCCAGTCAGCGCTTGTCCTGGTCCTGGGAGCCCATCATATCCCCAGGTGGCTGTTGAATATCTTAGTGATCAGTTTGTGGAGTTTTTTTTCTTCTTCAGATATTATCTTGCCATACAAGAACTCACTCTGCAGGCTTGTGAGCCCCCATTACCTGATTGTATGACATATTTTTACTTTCTCAGTGCTTCATTTGGCAGTATGTCCTGAACACAAGGCTTTGATCGTTTGCATAGCAGTTGCAGGCATTTTTATTTTTTAATTCCTGCAGCAGCCATTTTTACTGTAGGAAGGAAGGTGCCAGAGGTAAAACTGCTGCAGGTCAGTTTGTGGCATTGCCAGCTCCCTCTCATGTGAAGATCTGAGTGTGATTGATGCTGGAGACAGGAGAGAGACTAGCCAGACTTCTTTGGAAGAAAAGAGAACAAACTGGTTCATGGTGTGAAAAACGAGGTTTACTCTCTTGGTAAAATTTAAAAATTTTAATTAAAAAGACAACCTGAGACAGAGAATAAAGTAAAGGGTTAAACAGTCAGGTGCTTGGCATTTAGCTAAGAGCACCCCTACTATCTTCAGAGAATTTTTTTAAATACTTTTTTTATTACATTAGTTTGTTACATATTCATAGACTATTATATATATTTATATTTTTCTAAGAACTGTTTAGTATAGCTACTCCTTGGGTCCTCCTACTTTTTTAGGGCATGTGTGTTTTTTGGTTGTGGTTTTATTATCACTTCTAGTTTGGGCTGTGGTTTATACTTTCTTTAGACAGCAGGTGCTGAAATTGGCATATTATGAACAGAGGTCTTTATTATATGTTCACTGGATGTTATTTTAACTAAACAGACAGTTCAGTTACAAGCATAACTATATATCAGCTATCTTACTACTACGTTTAAGCAAAAATATGAAAACTATATTCTTACAGCAGAGTTATTTTCACATTTTACATATAATATCTTAATATTTGTGAAAATATTTATAATATGCAATATAATACTTAAAATATTGCGAAAACCTTTATAATATGCAATATAATAGTAAAAAGATGGCCAAAACCTTTACAATATGCAATATAGTAGTTAAGAAATGGCCAAAACCTTTATAATATGCAATATAGTAGTAAAAAGATGGCCAAAACCTTTACAATATGCAATATAGTAGTTAAAAGATGGCCAAAACCTTTATAATATGCAATATAGTAGTTAAAAAATGGCCAAAACCTTTATAATATGCAATATAGTAGTTAAAAGATGGCCAAAACCTTTACAATATGCATTATAACATTTAAAATATTGCCAAAACCTTTACAATATGCAATATAGTAGTTAAAATGTTGCTAAAACCTTTACAATATGCAATATAGTAGTTAAAAGATGGCCAAAACCTTTACAATATGCAATATAGTAGTTAAAAATGGCCAAAACCTTTATAATATGCAATATAGTAGTTAAAAGATGGCCAAAACCTTTACAACATGCAATATAATATTTAAAATTCTGCGAAAACTTTTATAACGTGGGATATAGTATTTAAAATATGGTCAAAACCTTTGTAATATGCACTGTAACATTTAAAATATTGCCAAAACCTTTACCATATGCAATATAATAGTTAAAATATTGCCAAAACCTTTACCATATGCAATATAACATTTAAAAAATGGCCAAAACCTTTACAATATGCAATATAATATTTAAAAAATGGCCAAAACCTTTACAATATGCATTATAACATTTAAAAAATGGCCAAAACCTTTATAACATGCAATATAACAGTTAAAAAATGGCCAAAACCTTTACAATATGCAATATAACAGTTAAAAAATGGCCAAAACCTTTACAATGTGCAATATAACAGTTAAAAAATGGCCAAAACCTTTACAATGTGCAATACAATATTTAAAATCCTACGAAAACTTTTATAACATGCGATATAGTATTTAAAATATGGTCAAAACCTTTACAATATGCACTGTAACATTTAAAATATTGCCAAAACCTTTACCATATGCAATATAATAGTTAAAATACTGCAGAAACCTTTACAATATGCAATATAATATTTTAAAAATGGGTAAAACCTTTACAATATGCACTATAACATTTAAAATATGGCCAAAACCTTTACAATATGCAATATAGTAGTTAAAACATGGCCAAAACCTTTACAATATGCAATATAATAGTTAAAATACTGCAGAAACCTTTACAACATGCAGTATAATATTTAAAATATGGCCGAATGTCTATTTATAATGTGTATTTATAACAATGGCATTTTCGGTGTGTGGAACTTGTGTCCCAAAGTGCTCCACCCACTGACCAAAGGCCTTCCCTTCCCCCTGCAGTGGAACGCTACAACCCGCAGGAGAACCGGTGGCACACGATAGCCCCCATGGGCACCAGGAGGAAGCACCTGGGCTGTGCCGTGTACCAGGACATGATCTACGCTGTGGGAGGCAGGGATGACACCACGGAGCTCAGCAGCGCCGAGAGGTACAACCCACGCACCAACCAGTGGTCCCCCGTGGTGGCCATGACGTCCCGGCGGAGCGGGGTGAGTGCCCTGTGCCCTCAGCTTTGGCTTTTGTGTTTTCCAGGTTCTGTGCTGTGTTAGGGTGTCGCTCTGAACTTCATCATATAAAGGGTTAGCAAGTTCTCTTCGCAGTTTAGTCAGAAAAAACAATCCAGAGGACCAAGGACTCCGTTGCAGCTCTGGGTGCAAAAATTATAAACAACAGCAAATTGAGCAGGGCAAACTGGGAGGATGGGACTTCATAACCTGAAGCTGTCGTTGGACAATTAACCCTAATATGGAAATGGCCCAAAACTTATAAAAGTGTGAAAACTTGTGACCCATCGTCCGTCTTGGGCTCCGTCTTGGGCTCCGTCTTGGGCTCCGTCTTGAGCTCCGTCTTAGCTCCGTCTTGGGCTCCGTCTTGGGCTCCGTCTTGGGCTCCGTCTTGGGCTCCGTCTTAGCTCCGTCTTGGGCTCCGTCTTGGGCTCCGTCTTGGGCTCCGTCTTGGGCTCCGTCTTGAGCTCCGTCTTGGGCTCCGTCTTGAGCTCCGTCTTGAGCTCCGTCTTGAGCTCCGTCTTGAGCTCCGTCTTGGGCTCCGTCTTGGGCTCTGTCTTGGGCTCCGTCTTGGCCCCAGCCTCTTGTACTGCCCAAGGTGTATCCTCTGAAGGCCTTTTAATAAATACCTACTTTATTCCTTTAGCTCTGTGTAGCCTCTGTTCCAGGCAGCCTCTCTAGGCATCAGATGGGGCTTCGTGGGCTCATCCATGCCACATGTCACCACGTGGGGGACAGCACGGGGTGGAATGTCAGTCTGCTGGTGGGGAGGGCGCAGGGCAGGGTGTCATTGTCACTCTTGTTGTGAGGAGAGCACAGGGTGAAGTGTCAGTCTTCTCAGAGGCTCTCCTGCTTCCTCTGCATCTTTACCTCTTTTCTCAGAGGGAAAAAGTTTGTAAAAAGCTCTCTAGAAAGATTAGAGGGTGAAGAGATAGCCAAGTCACGCCACAGACTGGTGTTTAGGATGGGGAAATGAGTCATTTGAGGGTGTTTTTAAGTATTTTTGGGCCCTTATATGTGGTTGAGACTGCAGCAGAGGAGCTTTTAGGTGACATAGCTGTACTTGGTATGAGATACCATTAAAGAACACTATCAAATTAGTACCTGGATCTCTCTGGATGAATAGGGAGGTGAAAACACCCACTTGCTCAGAGGAAAAAGCTGTGAAACTGGGTTAGCACGTGTTTAGATACATAATCCCAGCAGACTCTCATTGCCTTGGGGTGTGTGTGGGTTCCTGGGCTTTCACTTGGGCTGTTGCCTCTCCTGACTGAATGTACCCATCAACTGTTCCCATCAACTGCTGATTGTGGTGCCTTCTTGTGAACAACAGATTACTGCAGTGTTTTCAGTAGTCATCACGGTTGGGCAGGTGTAAATGAGCTGGATGTTTATCATTAGGTGTTGGATTATGTAGTAAAGAGAGGATTAGTTCTATCTGTGTGTTAGTGTTCCAGTGTCTGGTGAGGCAAGTGTGAATCACAGTTTGAGCAACCACTGGTTTTGGAGGCAAAGAGCATGTATTTATTTCTGTTCTCCAAGCACAGAGTGAGCTGTCCAACACTGTCCACTTTAGTTTCTCATTAGACATTGACTTTTTTATCAGCTGCTTCTGTATTTGCTTTCTGTAGAAACTGCTAAACACATGCAGCTGGATCTGCAGCTCTTCTGACTTCCTCAAAGCCAAAACAGGGACTATTTCACATTGTGTACCTTCCCTTTTCTCTGTTATACTCCACGTTTTCCACTGGAAGTGATCATGTTTTTGATGTTTCAGTGATTTTTGTGCTTCTGCAGAAAGGCTAAATAGAAAGTCTGGGGGCCAAGGTGCTTACAGATGGTCCAAGCCCCAGCCTGAGAGGTTTGGGACCAGAGGCTTACCTGTGGTTCTGCTACTTTAACCAAGTGTTGTGGGTTGGTAGATATTCTTCTTGGGGAAGAATTTCAGTCCAGAACATAAGTTTTGTATGAAGAAGGTTTAGATTCTCATGTATTTATCATCATTCAGACAGTTCTACTTCTTGTAGCTGGCAGTAAGGGGAATTCTGCTTTTTCTTTGAGAGGTTCTCTATTCTGAGATACCTATTTAACTTCCCATGTCTCATTTTTCGGGGTATTTTATTTGTGCTGTGCCCTAAAGAAAAAAAACCCCAACCCTCTCCTGCAGACTGCCTTTCACCAAACATGGTTATAAAATAGTTTTATTAATATTTTTGTTTTAACCCTTCCTTTCAGGACACCCCAGCTAAGTAGCTGCTGTCTGATGGCTGTTTTGCAGGTTGGCCTGGCTGTGGTGAATGGACAGCTGATGGCAGTGGGGGGCTTTGATGGCACAACGTACCTGAAGACCATTGAGGTGTTTGATCCAGATGCCAACACGTGGAGGTAACTTGAATTTGTGTGACAATCAAACAGTGAAATCCAGCTGGAGCTGTCCCAGGCAAATTAGGAATTTGATACACACCATATAACAGAGAACTTGTATGGGGTAGAACCATCACAACACTCCCATTCTGGCTTCTTGCCTTGCAGGAAAGAATCACATCTTGAAAAGTATCCCAGTATGCCCTTTTTGAAAGTTCATTTTGGGCTGAGTCTCTCCTGCTTCCCAGTAAAACTGAGCTTGTCCTTAGCAGAAGGAACTCAGAGCCACCATGTAGAATTTGGCCTGTTCACTTCTTGCTCTCAGGCTGAGGCAGTGATTCCTGAATCCTTTTGGAGGAGCTGAAACACTTCAAGTACATGATGTTATTCCCCTTTAAATCAGCAAGGTTCAGCCACTGGAAGAATGTCCAAGCTGAGACAAATAATATGAAATTGCTGATCAGTATATACACTGAGTAGAAAAGAAAGGGGAAAAATTGCCTTTCTAGTCATAACTGTACTTGAAAACAATTGCTTGTGTATTTATTCCCAAATGTAATTAGCATAAAGTATCAAACTCCTATGGCTATTTTTGCTGCTGTGGTAATCTGGCAAGGGTGGGGAATAGAAAGAAAATAATGTCCTTATTCTCACTAGTGATAGTAGTAGTTTAGCCCTTCACTGATAAGAATGGCTGTCATGAGCAGCAGTGGAGGAATTTCCCCTGGTTTGGTGAGCCTCAGATCCACAGGTACTGCTGTTGAAAAATTGAGGAGACAGTACTACATTCATCAGATTCCTTAGTGGAATGGTTTCACCTATTCCCTGTGACAGTCCAGAGTTAGGAGTTACTGCCTGGCAGGCATTCACACAGTTTGGGAGATTATTCAGGGTATTATTAGCTTGTGGGTTTTTTCTCCACTGATCTCAATCTAGGTGACCAGCTTCCGTGGTCTTCTCTTTGTTTCTTTTGTATCTTGAAGATATTTTTTATTTGTGCATCTTGACTGAGAAACGATTCTGATGCAATTTGGCTTTAACAAAGCTGTTTCAAGAAGTTGCTTCTCCTGTCCCTGCCAACAGACTCCAGTGGCACAGAGGGGAATATGCAGCTGGAGTCTGATATCCCTGTGAAATGCAGACACCTTTGCAGTCAACAGATGGTGCTTGGGATGTGTTATGTCTTGGTTGGATCAGCTGAATGTAGGAGTTTAGAAAAATAAATTAAATTAGTTGAATTGTGGGGACTAAGCCTTAGTCCTGTGTGTTACCCAGAATGCAGCCTAAGGTCAGCTGCAGCCTACAGAGTTTTTTTGTATCTTGCACATTACCAGACAGGGAGCAGGAAGTATTTATTTGAATAACAGAAATTTGGTGTCAAAATGAGCAGCAGTCCCTGTTCCGAGAGAGAAAGGCATGAGCAAATACAGTTGTTTACTTTTGAAGTGTGTAAGATGGGTGCTCCACAACTACTTCACTGCCCACTCTAAGCAGGCATTAATGATGGTACTGTGGGCTGGTTCAGTCATTTCCCATGGCAGCTCCTGTTGCTTTTTATCTTCTTTTCTGCCAGAGTTGGGATTAAATGCTCAAGACAGTATTTTGTGTTCAGATTCAGATGTTTATTAATTCTTATCTACATTACAGCCTCACAGACTATGAGTTCTACAGCACTTCTAGCTAACAAATCAAAAATGGCTCCTATCTCTTTCTCTACAAGGCCTTTTAAGAATAAACTGTCCAGTTGAGAAATGACACCTAAATTATTTTCACTTTTAACCCAATAACCAACCACCCGTGGCCCGCAATGCGGACTTTTCTATCCAATTACAAAACATCACCCAGACCCATGAAGATGAAGGTGAAAAAGGACTAGCCACCATCCTAAAACCTCCATCTTGCTATATATATATTACTATATCCTAAAACCTTAAACGCTTAAGTTTTCCACCCTGTGATATCACACACTTCTGTTCAAACTACACACCATAATCCCAGTGCTGTCACTCAATTTTGGAAGCTTTTTCCACAACCTCAGGTCAAATATAGTGTTTTCTTGGGGGTCAGTCAGCACAGAAAGTCTGAAATTCTCAGTGCCCAGGGTTCCAAGAGCTCCCAAGGGTTGGTGTCCCCGTGGAGGATGTGGCCCAGAGTGTGACCCTGGAATGTTTTCCCCACAGGTTGTACGGCGGGATGAACTACCGGCGGCTGGGCGGAGGCGTGGGGGTTATCAAAATGACACACTGTGAATCTCATATATGGTAAGCTGCCAGAGGGAGGGAGTCCCCCTGCCTTCCCATTCCTAGAAAAAAACCTGAAGAGACTTGTTGACACTGGACCTCTTTGCAGCTCTAGTATGCACGGTCTAGATCCAATGTAGACTCTTTGCCGGTGAACTCTTTCTATGGGATTATAAAAATTGACTTCTGTGAGAGTGTGCCCAGCGGGAGACCACGTTGTCAGACTCCAGGGAACCACTGGACAAAAGTAGAAGTGTTGCTTATTGTCCGTGTTTTTTCTAACTAGTTCTACATTTTTTTGAATAAACCAAACTGTAACAGTTGTTGTAGCATAAAGGATGCTGATGGTAGAGGCTACACTCTGTACTGGGAGTCTGGCCAGGAGGAGGGATTCCTGCCTTCCCTCCTGCTGTGGGAGCAGTGGATGTGGCAGCTGTTTGGTGGGCGAAAGAGAAAAAGTGATACAGAAAACATTGCTTTTGCCTTATTTACAGAGAGCTTCAGAAAAAAAAAAAAAGTACTTGACCTGCAAGGTGCCACCTTTGCACAGAAGCTTTTCTGTGCACAGAGTATATTTATTTTTTCATTTGATTTGTATCATGTATTTCCTTTGTATCGCTCACAGCGATGATTCCAGCTTTTTATATACATCTCTGTGTGTGCATATATATATATGTATTTTATATATATATATATGTATATGTGTGATTTGCATTTCGACCAGCTGGTGGTTTGGGCAGGGCTGTGTCCTGCCAGCTGCTGTGGTTCCAACCCTTGTGGTATGATTTGGGGTCTCTTAGAGGACAGGAGAGCTGTGAGGATGGGTGCCCTGAGTATCTTTTCAGAACTGGAACTCTCATCGCTCGACTGAATCAGTGAAGTGCCCAGAAAAGGTGAGAGGAAAAGGATTTCAAACAGTGTCTTTTTACTGTACAAAAGTTCAGCTTTTCTCTCCTCTCTCCTCTGTGTGAACCTGTGCTGGTTTGAAGGTAAACCAGTAGGAGGAATTAATCCCACACAACTACCTTGTGAGAGATTTCAAGTCAGAGTTACAATTCAGTAGAAAGATTACAATAAATACAAGGAATACAGAAAGACTGGCTTAAAACCAGTCCTCATTAAACGGTGGTTGCAGTCCCGTTGGAGAGATGGATGAGGTCTTGTCAAAAGCACTGGTCCTGTGAAAAGGCCTGCTCCTTCTCTGGATGGAAGTGGTGGTGATTGTGTCCAAGTCCCCACACCCCCAGATCACAGACCCTCAAAGTCCAGGCAGGAAAGTTGAATCCTTCCCCCAGGGCAAGGGATTTCACAACGGAATGATGGAATCCTGTGAGTCATAGGATATTTTGGGGAGTCCTTGATGGCCCGTTGGCAGAGATGACCCCCCTTAGGCTGGGTGTCGTTGTCACTTTGTGAAGACACAGAGATCGCTGCACCCAGCTCAGGCTGTTACAAACGAGCCACCTTTAACAGTTCATCAGGAATAATGCAGATGGGTGTGAAATACAGACTCTGGCTACACCCACGCTGGTACTTTCTCCTGCAACCACTGGCAGAACCTAAACCCAGCTCGTTCCAGCTCACTTCTAAAAGCCTTTTTCCTCCTGTTGCCTGCTCGATATCAGTCCTTGTCTGAAGCAGGGTGCAGGTATCATCTGTTGATTCTGACACCCACTTCCTGTGTTCTTGCTGGAAGGGCAGACCCACAGCCAGCTCCTTCCTGCTGAAAAAAGGCTCAGACCAGCCTCACCTCAGCTGCCCTCTTGTCTGTGTCTGTAGAATTCCTGACCATGATGGACGGTGCCCTCTCTCTGAGTGATTTTTGTGCACTTTGCCTCTGTATGGTTAGAGCAGGGAAAAGTGTGTGAGGCTCATTTAAGAGTTTGGAGGGGAAGGGCTGTTTGCTGGCACTGTGAATAACTCCCTCTCAGGGGTAGGGGGAGAGCAGGGAAGAACTCAAGACTCAACAGTTCTGTTTGTACTGTAATTTCTGTTGAGGATGGAAGAATGACCTTTTGCACCTGATCTAACTGTGGACCTTACTAAATCTGATTTTGAAAAAGAGGACTGTAAATTCTTGAGATGAAAAAGGCAGTGCTGACATCTTTAATTTTTTTAACTTCATAGTTTGATTCATGTAACTCAGACTTTAATGTGCTTGAATATAGTAAAGAAATACACTACAGTCATAAATGGGACATTAAAACTTTTTTAAAAGCCCCTTTCCCCCCAAAGGTCGGTATTCTTGTGTTTACATATGAAGATCATTTGCACCTTTACAAGGAAAACAAGTATTCTGTAAACAAATGTTTACATGTATCATTTATGCTTTTTTCTAGCATGAGTAACTTGTATAAATAGTGCTATCTTAATAAATTTCTTCTACGCTGTTCTTGGTTTGGTCCTTGGGGTGAAAGCAGAGTGGGGGGGTGTTTTTCTGTGGACAAAGATGCTGGAGGGTTTTTTTTTTCCAGATAAATCTCAGTAAAAGAGGCTTAAAACTCTAGTTACCCTTCACATCACACAGAACCAGCTTTTCTGGAAGAAGCTTCTGTGCTATCTGGCTAAATCTTATCTCTGCTCACTTAACTGAGTTTTATCAATGAGGACAACACAAGGAAGAGGTTAAAAGAAGCTATAAGAATGTAGGTTTTTAGCAATTATTTATGCAAATTTGTTGGAAAGAGCTGAGAATTAGATTTAAAATTTAGCCCTAGGTGTAACAGTCCTGTTTTCAAACCAAACACAGGTGCCAGTTATTTCCAGACCTTGTACTCCTTTGTCCAGGGCTCTTCTGACTCCAGATAGCAAACTTTGTCTGAGATATTTTAAAAAAGAAAACTAAAGCACCAGAAGTGATAGTTTAAGTAGCTGCTGAGCTGCCAGGACCTTCAGAAGATCACTCATCTGCTTGTACCAGGGTAAGAGTTACCACAGACTTCAACCTTAACATGCAAAAATAAACCATCTTCAAGTAGTAAAGAATCTGAAACCAAGTGTGTGTTTCTTTAATTCTGGAAATAGGGTAGGAACTAGGCATGCAGTTATGTCCTGTTGGGCAGGTCTACACTGGGAAAAGAAACTTGCACCCCTGTTTAGGAGGTCATAGCACAAATCAGCTCCTGGAGATGCTGCACAAGTGTGAAGCAAGAAAGTAGACTCGGGATTTTGCTGCTCACAGAAACATTTAATAAGTAACAAGTGGTGGTTTGGTCAGGTAGGCTGTAGTTGGAAAAAAGCTCCATGCAAGGATATATTGAATTAGACATAGGTGATCTTTCCTTAAGACAAAAAATGGAAAATATTTTCTTTATTTAGTACTGTGTTACAAAACCTCTTAACAGCTGCTACTTTCTGCTCCTTAAATGTCCAGCCACACTGTGCAATGTCCCTCTGAACTCTTACCTGCTCCAGAAGGGAGGGATCCAACATCAAATTATAGCACACAGCTCCAGCCCTGACAGCTCTCTGGCCCACAGGATTGCATCCAAGATTACAAACATTACAAGCTTATCCACACCTCACTTTCCTATCTCTTAACTTGCCTGGGAGGGACCAACAGGCTGACAAGTGCCTTGTGTCCAATCTCATGCCCAACAGGAACATAAGTGAACATTATCAATATTACACATATTACCAAGTACCCTTAACAAGCTAAAAAGGGACTTAGAAACCTGGATTTTTCTGCCCTGGATTGTAGAGCATGCACCCTTTCTCAGGTGTGCTGAACTTTACATTTAGACCAGCCCAAGAATAGTCACAGTTTGGCCAAGGCCTGTGTAGCTTAGGCTGCCCAGTGAAAACCAACTTTGAAACAACAGAAACACCTGTCAGCAAGTTGCATCAAGAATTTGCAGTGTTTGTCTCTGAGCTGATACCTGCACATAACTGAAATGAGTGAGAAAACAAAGCTGCTCAGGGAGCTGTCACAAGTTTGCACTGCAGCCCTTCTTCAGGGCCCAGTGTCTGCTTGACTTTGCCGTGCAGGGCACGGAGTTACACAGCCAAGTGCTGGAGCTACATCTGACTTGGACAGCCAGAATGAGAGGAAAAAAGAGGCTGCAGGAGTGAGTTTCCTGGTGGTTTCTCAGCACAGATTGTCCAAACTGAAAGTCTTTTTAGTACAAAGAGCTACTGGAATGGCTGTCACTGTATCTGAGAGATTGCGAGTTCAGTCAGTAGCATCAGCACTCCAGGCAGGTATTGGCTGTGTAGAATCTGCAAGAAAGAGAAAAAAGCCTGTCAAAGCAACAATTGCAGCTGCCAGATTTCCACACCTTGAAGCCCTGCTTGGAAGGAAACTACCACGTGTTCCTTGTGTTTATTTACTGCTCTGTTGTTGCTTTTTAGGTGCCTATACTTTTCCCATACTGAATATACATGACTTGAATTTCTATGCCATTATGAAAAACTGAATTTACACAACACATTCCACAAGAGCACCCTTCAGAAAGCCTGAGATATCTCTGTGTACTTGCCTGCAACAGAAAAAGTCGTTTCAGACAGTTTTAAGCTATTACAGATGAAAACAAGCAGTGTAACACTACCTTGTGCCAAGGCCCATCATAGGGCAAATTTAGACAACTGCATTTACACAAACTGTTCTTTAACTCAGAAGAAAGTATTGTATTGCTTGAAGGATTAGTGTTCCATGGTTTGAAGGATATTAGAGATACCTCTGCAGAAAGACCAGCACCTTCATGAAAAGGGTTACATGTGAGGGAGTCTTCTGCCTGTGTCTTCATAACTACAATGCTAGAAAGCTAGTGAACTTTTTTTTAAGTTTGGGATCTTTTTAAGCCCAAAAGAAGTTTTTTTATGGCCTGAGAAACTTTCCTGTTCCTACCACAGCTAACACACCTGTTTCTGGCCCCAGGCAAGTAGCTCCTGCTGCAACACAGTAGTAAAAAACTGCACTGGCAGCTGCCACAACTCCAGAGCTACCTATGACTAGTGAAAGCTGAGAGTTTAACAATTCCTGGTAGGAAATCATGCAAAACAAACAGGAGACCTTCAGGTAGAGCTGTTTTATTTGGCCACCATTAGGACAGCCAGCCCTGCTCCTTGTGGCCTCACCTTTACAATCCCATCACAGTGTGCCGAGGCCACCGCCGTGGAAACCTTCACCAGCTGCGCAGCTGACAGGTGGATCTTGAAGTGCCTGTGGAAGTGGGCGTAAAGGCAGTCCATGAAGACATCCACCTCCTCCTGGCTGATCTCTCCCGGCGTTTTCTGCACCGTGTCCCACAGAGCTTTGGCATCCTCAGGGTGGATGGCGTAGGAGATATCCAGGGGCTGGGCCAGGCGGGGCACGGAGAAGACGAGTTCCACGGCGGAGGCAGCTCTGTCCAGCTTGCAGCCGGCCCACATGGCCACCATCCAGCTGAGGTTCTGGGGGCTGATGGCCAGGCGGCGGAAGCAGCAGTCAAAAGTCTTCTGGAACCAGCTGCCCACCAAGGCCGTGTAGCTCTCGGCCCCGTGGCTCAGGAACAGGGGCAGGCTGGTGAAGTCCTCGGGCAAGTTCTCCGAAAGGTCGTCCCCAAAGACGGAGCAGAACCAGCCCGACCACACCGGTTTGTCCTCAGAGTTCCTGCAGTGAGCTCGTGACCTTGATGAGAGCTGGGATGGGGAGGAGAAGCATTTCAGTGCTGCAGAGCAAGAATGGCTTTTTTCGTCAGCTAAAAACAGATTGTAAGTTTTAAGTGTTTGGTAGAAGTAGTGTTTTTTTTCCTTAAGACCTTGCATGCAATGCTGTTTTCTGACAAACATAAAGTTATTCAGTCTATCCATTATATCCCTAAAAGTTGAATGCAATTCTGTTGAAAACATCAGAAAAAGCACTTTTAACTTCCTTAGGAACAGTCCTGACATCTGAGTTTATGCTGCTTAACTCCTGTGGTACATCCTACAGCCATTGCCACAATGAACTCGAAGTTTCAGTAGCACATCTCACTTGAGGCAAAGCATTTCAGAAATATTAACTAGACCTGAGCTCTCACCAGGAAGTGGGATTATGGCAGCTTTATCCAGCAAGTTAAATAACCCATCCAAGTCCTGGCAGTAAATTGACTGCTGAACTAAAACATCAGACAGAGATTGCTCTGTATACTCATACCCTGATGCTGTTAAAAAGTTGAACTCAAACTTGCTGTATTTACTGTATGTATTACTATGGGGATCACAGAATCAATTAGGCCCAAAAAGACCTCTGAGGTCATCAAGTCCAGCCTGTGACCAAACACCACTTTGTCATTAGACCAGGGTTTGACTGTGTCACATCCAAACACCTCCTGGGATAGTGACTCCATCTCCCAGGGCAGCCAATTCCAATGTTTAATCATCCTTTCTGTGAAGAAATTCTTCCTAATGTCCAACCTAAACCACCCCTAGCACAGCCTAAGGGTATAAACATTTAAAAACGGACAGGATTCAGTTTCATTAAATCACGGTACATGCCCCAGTAGTTAACTCCATACAGCTAGAATTTAATTTTGGGGCTTTTCTTTCAAGACAGATCGTTTCACCGCAGCAAAAACACCCCGTAAAACGCCAGCCTCGATGACCAGCCCCCCCCTCACCTGCACCAGGAGGGCAGCCTGGTCCAGCTCGCTGCCCCTGAGCTCGGCAAGGCTGGAGAAGGCCACCTTGATGTCCAGCTCCACGCCCACCTCCACGGCCAGCCCCTTCTGCCTCTGGGCGGCGATGAAGGCGCTGAGCAGCCGCGCGTAGTCCCCGAGGCGGGCGCGGCGGAAGCGGTACAGGGGGGTCACGCTGTGCAGCCTCCAGGATTTGTGCAGCAGCAAGGCTGTTTTCTGCGGATCCACGCTTTCCTGGGTGTGAAAAACGAGGCTCGCTTTTCTATGTAAATTTTAAGGAATAGGTTTAATAGAAGATAAGACAATTAGGAGAGAGAAAAAAAAAAGCAAAGTACGGCCCCAGACGGGCGACTTGGCGTTCAGCCAAGTCCACACCCTGCTGTATTAGAGACATTCTTTAAATACCCTTTCTATTGTATCAATCTGTTGAATATTCATATTTTTCCACAAACTAGTTTCCATATTCCAGGAACTGTTTTGCATGGCCCCTCCTTGGGCCCGCCTTTTTAGAGCTTGCGTATTTCTTGGCTGTGTCTTCATTATCACCTCCAGGTCGGGCCTTGGTCCAGACTTTCTTCAGATGGGAGATGCTGATAGTTGGTGTATCAATAGCAGGGTCTTCTTTACATGTTCACTGGACCAAATCCCGACCAAATAGTCAGTTTAAGCATAATATATCAACTACTACCACTATGCCTAATTTTCTTTACTAATAGCAGAAATAAAAACTTAGATCCTTACCACAATGTTATTAATCATAGAGCACGCATCTTGCGAAAAGCCAACTTTACAATATACATTTATAGCAGGAGGGAAGCAAAAGGAAAGGTTAAATGAAAGGAATAAGGTTAAAGCCCGCTCCCGCGCGGCGAGAGCCCAGCGGCGCGGCTGAGGGGGGACAGGGAGGAGACAGCGGGGCGCCCACCGTACCTGAGAGCACAGCGCCGACGCGGCGGGGCGGCTGCTGGAGCTGATGCCGAGGCGGCCGTGGGTCCGCCCGAAGGGCAGAGCCCGGGAGAGCCGCCTGAGGCTGGGCAGGGTCCGCGTCGCTCCGTCCTCCTGTGCCTCCTCCGCCATGGCCGCCATGTCCCGCCGGCGCCGTTCGAACTCCCTTCCCGTCGGCCCCCGCGCGGGGGCGCGCCCCGCCGCCATCTTTGAGGCGGGCGGCACTGAGGGGAGGGAGGAGGCGCCGGTGCCTGAGGGGGTTTCCTTCCTCTTTTCCCCTGCGCAGCTTCTTGTTTTTCGCTTCCCGCACGTCTGTGACGCTCCTCCCGTGTGTCTCCCTAAGGGGCGGCTGCGGCATGGCGCTCCCCCGGCTGCTGGTGCGGGCGCTGCACCGGGCGGCCGCTGCCGCCGCGCCCGCGGCTCCAGGTGAGGAGGAGCGGTGGTCTCATCCCCTCGAGATTTGGGTTCCTTTTCTCCCGGGATGCAGGTCAGGGTAGTCCGCACAGCCTGTTGATATCACGCTTGCTGCAAGTTATTTTCCCCGTATCACTTTATTAAAAGTGTCTTGTCTAAATCACTTTTAATTCTAAAGGCTGTGGTGAAGGTACTGAGATTGGCTCAGAAATTATTTATATATGTCCAGGTAATGGTGTCCTTCAGGGTTTGCTTTGTAAGCTGAACCTCTTGCACATTCCGTAAATGGTGTGCTTGGTTCTATATCTTAGGCCGTGATTACAGGCACAGGGGGGTCTGTGCAGAACTTTTTATATCCGTGATTCAGGCCCTTTTCCAGTTGTTTCAGGCTGGAACTGTTCCATTCACACCTGCATGGTGTGTGTGCTGCGTGTGTGTTTAATTCTTGGTTTGATAAGCCCTGTTCTGCGGTGTCGCCACCAGGAACTGCGGTGGCAGGACAAGGGAATGGCTTTGAAATGAAGGAGGGCAGGTTTGGGTTGGATATTGGATGAAATTCTTCCCCGTGAGGGTGGGGAACAGGGTGTCCAGAGAAGCTGTGGCTGCCCCTGGATCCCTGGAATTGTCCAAGGCCAGGCTGGATGGGGCTCTGAACAACCTGGGACAGTGGAAAGTGTCCCTGCCCATGGCAGGGGGATGGAATGAGATGAGCTTTAAGGTCATTGAAACCCAAATTATTCTATGATTCTAGATTTAAATATGGAATTGTCAGCATCCCTCAGGATTGATCTGTGACTTTTGCTCCTCTTGCTCCTGAAATTTGCAGGGCAACAGTTTGCAGCAGGGCTGTGTTCAAGCATCTTTATGAAAGTTTAACTGAGAAACATAAGTAATCCCTGTTTAAAACACATCTAGACTAGCTTCATTTCATGTTTATGACAGGAAATATTTCTTCATATTGAAGAAACATTCATTCTGAAATCTTATCTTTGTATATAGATAATTACAATATAATAATATTATATAGATAATATAATATTATTTATAATAACATATTAAATTATATTTTATCTTTATGTAGCTAGATAATATATAATAATATGTATTATGTACATTATATATATCACGTATATATGAAGTAACTTCTCTGCATATGTATAAATTGTGTTGGGAGGGAAAACTCTTATTATTTATTCTGTCTCATCTGCAAAAGCCATGTGAGGTGTTTTTTATATATATATATATATTTTATTTAAGATTTCAACAGTTTTGTCGCTCGGACCAACACGTGTGGAGAGCTGCGTTCTGCTCATGTGGGACAGAAGGTGACCCTGTATGGATGGGTTCAATACCAAAGGTAAGGGCAAACCATGGTGAAAATGGAGATGATTATTTGCCATTATAAGCTGTGTTTCATCCAGCATTGCTCTCCTGTGATGGGTTTTCAAGGGTCTTTTGATTTTAGGAGGTCCTGAGCCTCTCATCTTTGAGCAATTGTGGATGGAGACCCAGGAAAAAAGAGTTGGGATTATTGCAATGTGATCTTGTTTTTAAAGACACCAGACATGTCCCATTGGGCAGTTTTTTGATGGATAAAGCACAATGGCAGCTGTCCCTGCTGCAGCTTGGAAGAAATCAAGATTTATGGTTCTGGGTCTGGCAGTATGGATTGTTCATGTGGAACTTTTTATGGGACAAGTGTTCCCCTTCTTGACATATTGAATTTTGTTGTTGTTGTTTTTATTCCACGTGAACTTTAGTTTTATTGCTCATTTAATTGTTTTTAGCTGAATGATGTTTCCATGCAGGAAAATTCATGAGTTCAAAATCCCTGCTCTGCGTGCATGAAAGCTCAAATTAAAATCCTCCCTCTCCTGGTTATTTGCATGTTGTCTGAGGCTGGTGACAGTGTGAAATAAATTGTTCAGATTAGTTTCAGGTGTGGAAAAAGTGTCTATAATTGAGTACTTGGAAGTGCTTTGGGATGAGTTGCAGGGTACTGAAAGTGTAGCCAGTTGCCGTGTGCTTTAAAAAGTAGAAACTACTAAATTTGTGAAAAAAAAACCCTTCTTCCTTTTGTGCTTTTCATGGATCAGACAAGGCCTGTTTCTGGTTTTGAGGGATTTCCAGGGACTGACCCAGGTCATCATTCCTCAGGATGAGGTAAGTGCTACCAAAACACGAGTCTGAGTTTTTATTTTTGCTTTGATGGCTCCAGCAGCCACAGAGAGAAGGAAGGGCTTTGTCACACTGAGTGCTCTGACTCAAAAGTAGATGGAAGTGTCCTGAGAGCCCTGACCTGACACTGCAACAGAAACATCAGTGCTCTTTCCCCTGCCTTAAGAGAGATTTTGGGTGGAAGTGGTTGGCTTTGGAGGGTGCCTTTGCCTGCTGTTTGAATTTCAGTGAGGCTCTGTCCTCTCCCTGCAGGCACATTCCCACGTGAAGGAGCTCCTGTCCAGTGCCCCGCTGGAGTCTGTGGTGAGAGTGACTGGGACAGTGTCCCCTCGGCCCCTGGGGCAGGAGAACCCGGTGAGGAGGGGCTGGGAGGGGCTCTCAGGGCTTTTATTCCTTGAAGGGAACAACCCTGGATGGTGGGATCATGGTGGGAGCATGGTGGGCTTCGTGTCAGAGCATCACCACGGGTTCTGCTTGTGTGACAGCCCATCCCCAGATCGTGTGAGGTGAAATAAGTGCTGTGTCAGATAACAGCAGGATCTCAAAGCACATCCCACAAATTAAACTGTATCCCAGCCCTTTGCAAGGATAATGCAGGCTTGTTCCAGGCTTTCAGAGTGTGGTGGGAATTTCTTTTGCTTGAAAATAAATATTGTCATTTCGAGTTCTGCGGCATGTGGTGACCTGTTCAATGATTTTGCTGGCCTCCCTTGTATAGGAAACAGAGGTTGAATAAATTTTTAATGTTCTGCATTGCTTAGCTGTCACTGTAATCAGCTGTAGATTGATCTTTCAGTTATGTACACATAACTGGCATGTCTAAAAAGAGGACTGTATTTATGATCACAACTTCTTTTCGCTCCATCTTGTCGATGTCAACTTAAAATCCAGGCATCAAGCAATGCCTTTGTTTCTTTTATTCATTTCTTGTTTTGGGGGAAGTTGTGTGTCCTTTCTGGTAAATAGCAAGAGTCCTGCAGGATGAAGTGAACTTTGCTGTGCCTCAGTGCTACGTGAGGGGAGCTGCCTGCCCTGCCTTGGGAGAGAGTCAAAAGAAGACCAGTTCTGAGAACTGATGTTTAGAACTGGGAGTTCTGAGAAGTTCCTCATAATTTGCCTTTTTTAACTCGTATGAAGGGAGAGCTGCTGCTGCTCATGCTCACTGAAACCTACACTGGTTTTGCTAAGGCTAATGTGCTTAGAGACCAGTATGGTACTAGGAAAGAAGCTGCCATCTTTGGTAAGGTGGCTTGTGTTTCCCTGAACAGAAGGGAAATCTGGGAGAAATCTGCCCTTGGGAGAAGCTCTCTGACTTACACACTGTGTTAGAAGGTAGAGAGGGTAATCACATTGCTTCTTTTTTTCCCTTTGACCTTCTGTGAATTACCTTTGCCCAACTGGTTTGAGTTTAATTTTTTTCTTGCCTTTTTGTTCCAGAAAATGCCAACAGGAGATATCGAAGTGAAGGCAGAGACTGCAGAGATCCTAAACTCCTGCAAGAAGCTGCCTTTTGAAATCAAGGATTTTATCAAGGTGTCTGTGTTTTTCTTTCTCTTATCAAAGTGGTGGCTTTTCATTTAATTGGGAATTTGCCCAGGGTGATAGCAAAACATCTGAGAGCTGAGTCTGGTTCTCCCCAATTCACTTTGGAGGAGTGATGGTATTTAAAACAGAGGTGCTGTTTGTTTGTTGATTTATTTCCAATTAGAGCTAAGCAGAAAACAGGGCTTGAATGATTCCAGATTCCTGGAAGAGCTGATGGTAAAGGAAAGAGTGAAAGAAATGGGGCTGTGCTGGGTGTTTTTGACTGTGAAACGAGGCTATTTTGTTTGACTCATGGAATCACAGAATGGTTTGGGTTGGAAGGAACCTTAGAGATCATCTTGTTCCAACCCCCCTGCCATGGGTAGAGATGGACCCACTGCACCAGGTTGCTCAGAATTTCATCCAGCCTGGCCTTGAACACTTCCAGGGACGGGCCAGCCACAACTTTTGTGGGCAGTTTGGTTTTTATTTCAAGCGATGGCCGTATTTGTGTAGCTCGTGGGTACCGGGCGCGTTGTGGCAGCTGAGCACCATCCCTTTTTAACTTCTCCCATTTTCCCCCTGGCTTTAGGAGCACCTTCAGTGGACGTGCAATTTGAATTGTGTCTCTCAATCCTGCTCCTCTCTCCTCCCCAGAAGTCAGAGGCCCTGAGGATGCAGTACCGGTACCTGGACCTGCGCAGCCCCCGGCTGCAGTCCGCCCTGCGCCTCCGGTCCCGCCTGGTGATGAACATGCGCCACTACCTCTGCAACCTCCATGGTGAGGGGGCTGCTTGGGGGACAGGCTGCTGCAAACACTGCAGCTCTCCCTGCTGCTGCTGCTGGTAGAGATTCCTAACCAACTCGCTGCTCCAAACTGGTCCCACTTAATAAGGACATGTCTGCTTGTGGTGGGCTCTTTAGCGGGATGTTGAAAGTATGTTGAAATCTCTTGGCATGCTTGAAATCTCTCTTCAAGCCAGTTGTTTCAAATTAGCTGTTTCCAATGAGAAAAGACTCCTTGCAGGTGGTTGCCCCCTTTTGGTCACCCAGTTGAGGCACGTCAGAGGCATGGATTTTGTTTAGGGCTTTTGCTGCTCTTAAAATCAGGAAGTGCTTTTTGGAAAATCAGTGTCTGGTTCAGAGTAGATAGAGAATTAACACATTTTCAGCCTGTTTGGAGTTCTCTGTCATCAGCAGTTCTGGCAGGACATCAAAGTACCTCCGAGCCTTTAGATCTATCATTACAGGAATAATTATTAGAAGTAGTAAAGTGTATTGGTTTTGGAGAGGCTCCATGGTGTGGTAGATGGCCTATTTTGCTGACTAACCCTACTCTAGCCTGCTCTGTCATGTTAGTTCTCGCTCCTCTCAGCATATTCTGTGTTTGTTCCCCAGGGTTCGTGGATGTAGAAACTCCAACTCTGTTTAAAAGAACCCCAGGGGTATGTATGTGATGCTTTTTGGTCTCCTGTAGCTGCACAGTCAGGGCTGAATCATTTTCACTTGCCACTTAGCCTTCATTGCTTTGCCCTTGCTAAATAACAGCTTGTGGAACTTCTGATATCATCCACAGATCCTTTTAAAAGTAGAGGGAGAGAAAGGGGAGAGGTGAGAACTTCTGTCCTGGTTTTGAACCTTCAAACAAAATAAGCTTTTGCCTTGTAGAGCACATGTTGAATGCAAGTCTATCCTGGCATTATAAACCCAAAACACTTTGAAGCATTGTCTTTTCAGCATTTATCTCTTAACCAGTAGGTTATTGTAGAGGTCATACTCAAGTAAATTTAATTTCTGATCTTATATTCCTTTCTTTCACTTCAAAAATAGTCAGCGAGAAGAGAGCTGTAGCTGAGGAGTTGTTGATGCAGCTTACCTGGAGTTCTTGCTTTTAAACCCCAGTCTTGAATGGT
The DNA here is from genome assembly GCA_024734555.1 of Trochalopteron elliotii. NCBI lineage: Eukaryota > Metazoa > Chordata > Aves > Passeriformes > Leiothrichidae > Trochalopteron > Trochalopteron elliotii. The sequence continues at coordinate 502,569 of JANPWX010000161.1, read as the reverse complement.
CTATTATGCATTAGTCTCTCAGAGAAGAAGGTAGAGAATTCTCCTTTGGGATATTTTGGACCAAGTTGGTTAAAAAATGTTAAGTGTAATGTACAAAGAGCCATTTCCTCACAAGTGGGATTTCATAATGGGGGAAATAGGTCCTTTCCTCTTGCACGTCTAGTGTTTGCTCTGTCAGGAATTGGGGCCACTTATTTGCTGAACTCTGTAAATTTTCTTTCCCATGCCAGGGAGCCAAAGAATTCGTTGTGCCCTCGAGGGAACCAGGCAAGTTCTACTCTCTGCCACAGAGCCCTCAGCAGTTCAAACAGCTCCTCATGGTTGGAGGCCTGGACAGGTAGGAGTTTCTTGGACTCCTGTTCTCTGCATGCCCTGTCTAGGGTTTGATTGCTTTATCTGTGAAGTTTTAGAAATTTCCCCAAAAAAAACTTACTGCCAAGGATTTGTGCCTGGAAGAGGGATCCTTAAATACTTGGACCTTTATAATCAGGTGAAATGTGTCCTTCTGGAAAGCTGTGTTAAATGCAAACCTGATCTGAATCTGAGCCTGCCTGAAGGGCAGAAAAATCTAATGTGTGGTAAAAGCTGCTCCAGGGGTAACCTACAGAACTAACTGAGGTGAGGCTGGGCAGCTGAGCATGACTGAGACAAGGAAAAGCATGTCAGGGTGTCCAAGTGCAAAGCTTTAATTGGGCTTGCTTCTCCACATCAAGTGGATGGACAGGGAGACAGACAGCTGTTCACATGGTGAAGTGCAGGCCAGGTCTTGTCTGAGAGTTTTGCATGGCTGTTAGGAGAGCCCTGGAGTGGAATGGAAGGTGGAATAAAGAGTTGAGTGTGCTGCCCTTGGGGGACAGCTCACCTGGCAGTCTGGACAATATGGCTGGAGATGGATACAGCTGCTGATAGAGCTGCTTCCACTCAAAACTCCATTCTTTTGAAGGGATGGGAGCAAAGATCATCTGCTGTGGGAACAGAGCATTCTCTCTCTGGTTTACTTCTCTTTCCCTTATCTTTTGTATGATGAATTCTATAGCCACAGTGCAGTTCAGGATAGTTCAGTTTGTTACCTAAATCCAAGTGTCACTGCAGGTACTTCCAGGTCGCTCGCTGCTACCGCGACGAGGGTTCACGGCCTGACAGGCAGCCAGAATTCACCCAGGTAACCAGCCCCTGCTGCCCTGCTCCTCACCCTGAGTGCTTCACAGCTGTTTTCCCTTCTGGAGGCTTAGTCTGGGGCTGTTTGGGGGGTGCAGAGTTGTTTGGGGTGTGTTTCACTGACACAGCCCTTGGAAATTGGTGTGGGATGGCTGCGTGGTTCCTGTCCTTGGCTGGCTGCAGTGCCCCAGGTGCAGATGTGGGAATTGCAGCAGTGATTTTACTTTGATGATACAATCTCCTCCTGCCCTGCTAGGTCAGACATCCCATTCCTCAGCCTTGAAATCCCAGGCTGAGTTAGCCTGGTTCTCTCAAGGCTGCTTCTCCTTGTCATTGTGTCCTTGTCATCCTTACCTCATTCAGTCTCTGAGGAGGCTGTTGCCTGAGTCATCAGCCTGGAGGGTGATCCTAAGCACGTTCCCAGCCTCATGCAGTCATGCTGTGATGTCATTTCGTGTATTGTTTCTTGTTTTGCTGGCTTTGTACCCACCAAGTGTGAGTGCATTAGCAGTGTGAAAGCACAACCTGTAGCTAATGTGGAATTCCCCCCCATGTTCTCTGTTTTAAGATAGATATAGAGATGTCGTTTGTAGACCAAGCTGGGATCCAGAGGCTCATAGAGGGCCTCCTGCAGCATTCCTGGCCTGAGGAAAGAGGCTCCATTCTGACTCCTTTCCCTTCCATGACATATGAGGAGGCACTGGCTGAGTATGGGACTGACAAACCAGACACTCGCTTTGGGATGAAGGTGAGGGTTTGCCCATTGGAAACCTGCAGCTTTTCCTTTCAGTCAGTGTTTTAATAACCTTTGGATCATGGATTCATGGTTGGCTGGAGTTTTGAGGGCTGTAATTTACCCAAGGTGCCCGTCCCATTGTTGCTGCTTTGTGCAGTCTGCTGAAGAAGAGAGCATTTGATCAGTTGACTGTGAAAAATGTATGTTCTCATCAAGCATTATTTTAAAGGTGATGCAGTGTTAGGGAGATATGCATCTTGACTGTTTCAGAAGCAAAAGCTCTAAAAGGGAATAGTGTTGAAGGTGTTAAGACACAGGTGCAGGAATTTTTGCTTTGTATTCCTACCAGCAGTGCTTTTTCCTGTGCTCTCTCCTTTGTCAGATTGTGGATATCAGTGATGTTTTACGAGGATCAAACATTCACTTTGTGCAGAATGCCCTCAGTTACCCACATGGCTCCATCAGAGCCATCTGTATCCCTCAGGGAGTGGTAAGTGATGCTCTTACATCCTGTTTATTATTTATGTGGAATAAATAAAATGCCAGTTTGAATTCCTTTGTTGGGATGGAAATGTTCCGTGCTATTATTGGTGTTCTTAAGGGAATTTGGGATTGGTTGTAATCCATGTCAGGTTGGGCTGAGTGGTGTTAGAATGATAAGGCAACAGGAAGAGTATTTTATTCTTGGGAAGAGGAGGAAAACAATAGAGCTGCAAGATCCCATGAGGATAGGGAACCCTCTTGGGGTTTCACCTTGCTTTTTGTCACCTTTTTGATGTGCCTGTCAACAGTGAATTGTGCCTTGTGGCAGGAGATTGAAACAGGGCTGGGCATGGCACAGCTCTGGGACAGGCAGAGAAGGGCCAGGTGCTTCCATGTCCTTCTCCTGTTTGCTTTAGCTGCATTTTTGGGTACAATTCGTGTCTTGTGATGAGAATGTCATGGACCACATCCAAGGCTGACAATAGATGTGGAAGACTTTTGACACTGCCCTGCATTTTGGCAAGGAAAGAGATTTAATTCTGGCTGTAGGCATCTTTGTAGCTTGGACAGTATGGAAAAAACAAATCCTCTAAATACTGAGTTTTATTTGGGGAACAGGATTTTGTGGCCATGGTTTCCCTTAGAATTCCTTTCACTTTGGCACAAGGTGCAAGTTAGTGGCTTCCCATGAGAGGGCACAGAGGTGTTTGTTTGAGCAACACAGAAGTGGCATCCAGACCCACCCTAAACACTGGAGTAGATGAAAAAAAATCAAGATCTTGATGCAAGTCCTCATTTACTGCATGCAAGAGTCAGCCCAATTGTTTTTCCTCTGTTCCTCCTCCAGTTTGAGCTCTGCATTCCTCATCCACAGTGTGGGGGTGTAACCTTGTTTCTGCAGGCTGGAGGCAGTGATCTGACCCTGCTGACTAGATACATTTATCTGTGGGGTGGGGGGGAAAATGTAGATCTAGAGGGATCTATTCCTGAAAGGAGCTCTCAGAGCAGACACCCAGCCCAGTGCTAAGGACCCTGTCCTGTTCCACAGCCCTCATAAGAGCTTGAACTAGAAACAAAAGAATTGAGAAGTTTGGAAACAGCTTAGTAGATTTGATCCCTAGTCAAGTTTTCCAAGCTGATCTTTGCTGTGCCTTCTCTTGCTCTTTCCCCAGAGGTATCTTACAAATAAAGACTTGGAGTCATTGAAGGAATCTGCAAAATCCCAGTTTAACCAGGTGAGACAGAAACTCTCCTGAGGCTTTGGGAAGGGTGAGTGATAAAGTGTGATAAAGGCAGAGGGAGGTAGGAGAGCAGTTTTCAGTAACTGAGAGTCAGAGCCTGAGCCTGTGATGCTTCAAGGCGAGAGAGGGCAGCACTGCACTGAACATGCCCTTGCCTTTCCCCAGGAAATCATGGAAATTATCTGCAGACCTGATGGAAGCTTGAAGTCTCTGCTTAGCAAGTTCCTTGGTGAGAAGGAGAAGTCAGAGCTTATCCAAGCACTGAACATGCAGGAGGGTGATGTGGTGCTGCTGGCAGCTGGAGAGCACAAGCAAGTGGTAGGAGGCATTTCTTGGGTGGTTCTGTGAGTTGAATGTTGCTGATGATGGTTTTGATGTTATCTGACCTTAGTCTGATTCTTCTTGTTATTAAAATAGGTCATCATCTAATTTTCTGTTTCTCTGGAACGGCAGCTATAGCAACAGCAAATAAAGCATGAAATGTACCTATTACTTTTGTGGCCCCCAGCCAAATTCTGGGCAGGACTTGGAACTGAAATGAAGGCTGAAATATAAAAAATCCTGCCACAAATCAGTGTCTTCTTTTCTCTTAGCTTCATTTTTAAAGCATCAAACAGATTGTAAAATGAGGTCAGCTAGGTAATTGTGTCTCCCATAAGTGCATGACTTATTAGCAGCAATGGTGGGAGATTCTGTCCTTGCCCTTCTCTCCATTCTTGCCAGCAGCTGTTGCCTTCCAGGCATTGTTTTATTACAAGGTGTCATGCTTTGCTCAGTAACCAACATTTTGTTGCATTCTCTTCTGTGCTTTCATTTTTGTGTCTTGCGAACTGCTCTCCCAGTTAATTCACATGTGTGGAGCTGGAGGTTAGTCTAAAAGTTCTGAAGATGAAATAGCTGGAAAAACATGAACTTTCTGGCTCCTTCTTTGGTCTCTGTCAAACCTTGGTGCTGCTGCTGCTCAGCAGGAAGGTGATATATTTCAGGGTACGAGGCAAAAACGTTCAAGGAGCAATGCATTCCAGCTGGTGCTGTCTGTGGTACTTGCTTTATGGAACACTGTTTCCCTGGTAGGTGTTAGAGTGACTTCCCTGCTGGTGAAATCACCCTGTCCCATCTCTGCCTTCTCTGTTGCAGTGCTGTGCCTTAGGAGCCCTGAGGCTGTTGAGTGCCAACCTCCTGGAGGCAGCTGGGCTGGTACTCCGTGATCCCACAACCTTCCACTTCCTCTGGGTGGTGGATTTCCCCCTTTTCCTCCCCAAGGCTGAGAATCCCACTGAACTGGAATCTGCTCATCACCCCTTCACTGCCCCTCACCCTTCAGATGCCAGCCTCCTGTATTCTGATCCCACAAAGGTAAGCAGCTTCATGCCTGCCCTGCTGGCTCTTTTACAGCTGCCCCCATGGAAAAGCAGGCGAGCAGCAGCTGGGTTTGGTGTAAAAAGAGATGTTGTTTCACGGGACTGACTGCACAGGGAAGATGTGGATCTGTTGGAATGAGTTCAGAGAAGGCTGCTAAGATGATCAAAGGGTTGGAGCACTTCTGCTCTGAGGAAAGGCTGAAGGAGCTGAGGTTGTTCAGCCTGGAGAAGGGAACGCTCAGGAGCAACATTAGAGCCCATTCCAGTGCCTAAAGAGGCTACAAGAGAGCTGGAGAGGGACATTTTGCAGGGGCAAGGAGTGATAGAACAAGGGGAAATGGTTTTAAACTGAAAGAGGGTAGACTCAGATTGCTTGGTATTAGAAAAAAATCTTCCCTGTGAGGCCCTGGCACAGGTTGCCCAGAGCAGCTGTGGCTGTCCCATCCCTGGCAGTGCCCAAGGTCAGGCTGGGTGGGGCTTGTGGCATCCTGGGACAGTGAAAGGTGTCCCTGCCCATGGCAGAGGGTTGGAACTAGAGGATCTTTAAGGTCCCTCCCAACCCAAAGCATTGTGTAGATCTATGATCTTGTATGTGTCTGGGAGAGATGGCTTACTGATCACTGCAAATAACAAGTATTCACATGTGCCCCAGCAAAAGGAGCTTATAGCAAACAGAAATCTTACATTCTGACCAATCCCATGATGAACTTTTCAAAAGGATTTGTTCACCCACATCAGTCAGAGTCAGTCCATGCATCCAGCACGGATTGCAATGTACCCTGAGAGAAGAGTTTTACAGAGTTCCATGGCTCCATTCCCAGTGTCTTTGCCATCTCTGTGCAGGCTGTTTTTTTAGGTGGCCCAGCCTCAGCAGGGTGCCTGTCCCTGTCTCCCTGCAGGTCCGTAGCCAGCACTACGACCTTGTGCTCAATGGCAGTGAGGTTGGAGGGGGCTCCATCAGAATTCACAGTGCAGAACTGCAGCGTTTCGTGCTGGAGAAAGTGCTGAAGGTAACACCCACTGATGCCTCTAAAGCTCTCTTGGTGATTTAAAAGCACTAATTAAGTGAAATATTAGTTGCATATTCCCAAAGAAACACTCATGTGCTTCTCAGAGAGAGACACAATTTCTAGCCCTGAGCAATGGATGATTTCATTGTGCCTTCATCTTGTGCTTCTAATAGTAAGAGCATTGCTTGTCCAGTGACACCTCTTAATGTAATTTTGCAGGAGGACTCCGAGGTGCTTTCCCATCTGATTGAGGCTTTGGAACTTGGAGCTCCACCTCACGGAGGAATTGCTTTAGGTAAGTGATCTGTAGCTCTGCACATGCAGGTCTTTAGTGATTTTTTTTTTTTTTTTTTCATAGTTGTTAAGAAAAGCCTTGGTGCTTCCATCTCTGCACAGGCTTTGTGAAAAGAAACACAGGTCTGGTCACCAAGAGCAGAAAGTTGGATGTTCCTCCCCAGAGTCACAGTGGGATTTAGGTCTTAAGCAAGGACATCAGTGGCTCTAAGGCTGGTCCTTATCTGCTGATCTGCAAACCCTCTATTCAGTGAGGTTGGGTCAGCTTTGTTCCCATTCCTGAGCAGCCAGAGCAGGATCCCTGTGCTGCCTGCCTGGTGGCATGGGACAGCAATGGGACTTTGTGTTTCACATCCTGCCCCTCTGCTGCCCTCTCACCTCCCTTCTTCCTCACCTGTTTTGCTCATTAATTCAGAAAATATCAGGGTTTGGTTTTTTCCTAGAACAATGCAAGTTTGGGGTTTAAAGAAGGAGGGGAAAAAACCCAACCAAACAACAACACCCTCCCTACAGTCACCAAAATAAAAAAGCCTACAAAAAACAAAGGTATTTTCACCTGTGGTCTTCCAGTTTGACTTTCCTCCATCCAGTCATCCAGAAGCTTTCATTCCTCTTGAATTCTTTAAGTGGTTGTAATCCTTCCAAGCTTGTTGATGCAGAGCTCTGAGCTGTAAAGCAGAGCCCTGCCAGTGTTCTGCCATTCAGCTGCCCAGATTTTGTTATGCTGTGTTGGCTGTCTGTGTCCTGCAGCCCTTAGTGTGTTACAGAACTTCCTGCAATATTGAAAAGCTTTATTTTGGTAGACATTTCTGCTCTCCAGGCAAATCTGTTTCTCTGCTACCAGCTGAGATTAATTTTTCTTCTCCCTTTTTTGCTTCACTCTTTTTCTTCAAGCTCAGTGATACTACCTCCTCCATCTTTCTGATTTTTCTGATTCAGGGTGGGGATAATACAGAGTCATAACTCAAGTGTTTCACCCATTTGTTTTCTGCTTGTAGGACTTGACAGGCTGATCTCCCTCATTGTCGGCGCTCCGAGTATCCGGGACGTCATTGCCTTTCCAAAATCCTTCAGGGGACGGGACCTGATGGGCAATGCTCCAGACTATGTCACTCCAGAAGAGCTGGAGCCATATCACATTCAGGTTTCCTGGCCTCTGGAAGAAAAAGAGGCAAAGAAAAACTGACTTCACGCCAGTGGTGTAAGCTGATCTGATGGACCAGAGGTGGTTACAGCTTCTAAAGGCTGGGATTCAGCTCAGAAAACAGCAGCTGTTGTGGCAGAGTGGGGGACAGTCCAACTCCACTGTGCTGGGGCAGTTTCAGGATGGAGGGGGAAGTAGATAAGGGGGGTCTCTCTGATAGGAATTCACCTTTGGGAGGTAAGGGGAAGGATGTGCAAAAAAACAATAGAAAAGAACGTAATTTTAGCATAGGATATTGAGACTCTTTGCTTTAGGGTGTCATACTGGAGGGAAGATGGGACCTAGTTTTTCCCAACCCTCAGTTTTGACATGTCCCTTGTAAAGTATCCCTCCTCCCATCTGGAGGAGATAGCTTCCCTGGCAGGAATTAAATCATGATCCTCACTAAATCATGTCAGCTGAGCACTGTGACAATGAAACTGTGCTGGACCAGGAGCTCTGGACACTGCACAGTCAAACTTGTCACATGTTGGAGGATACCAGATCATGCAGAACTTTGCCATGGGGAGTTCACACTCAGCTGTGTTTTCCCTTCAGAGGAGAGGGAAAGAAGCATCAATGATGTTTGCAACAGTTGTCCTTGTAATACTCATCAGAGAGGTGTTGATCTGTCTTTGGGGCCTGTGGTCCTGGTGCTTTCAGCACAGTCATTCAGAGTTTGTATGTTTATAAATAAAGTTTACCTGGCAGTGTGGTTTTGCCTGAGTGTAGCTTTGGGCTTTCTCTTACAACAGCAAGCTGCCAGTTTGGCTTTGTGACCCCTGGTCCCTCCAGGAGATGACAAGAAATCTGTAGGAGCACAGCACAGTTCCCAGTCTTCTGTGAGCTCTGTTCCTGAAGGGGAAGGTGAAGAACCTGAGGAAAAGAGTTTCCATGATGAAGGTGAGAAGATGATGCAAAGGAAGAAAAGGCAGAGCTCCTGTGTCCAGCTGGAAAGGACAGCAGGAGGCACATGCCAGAGGAAGTGCTGGAGGACAGAAGGAAGACTGCAGTTCTTGTCTGAGCTATGCTGAGCTCCAGCCTTCTGCCAGAGAGCCTGTCCTGCAGATTGTCACATCCTGGTCTGCTTCAAGGGTTAGCTGCTCTTTCTGCACATGGGATAGCACTGCATGGTGCTGTTCACAGTTGTTTTTTAAATACTGAACTGTCCTGCTGATAAGAATCAGAAATGCAGGTGCCTCTTCTCCTTAAGGGTGGTTTTTGGGGTTTTTTTGAGTACCATCCATAGAAAGTGACACTAGAGCTGATTTGCTGCTGCTTTGCAGATTTTAAAATGGTGGAGTCACATGTGTAAAAGACAAATGCTTCCTTTGCTTCTGGCATGATTGTTATTTTCAGTCTCAGAGCTGGTTAAATACTATTTAAAACAAAACAGAACGATCCTGGATTTGTATTCACATTCATTTTAGCCAAACACTGAGTTCCTTCATTTTTTCCTCATATAGGCTATTCATTCCTACTTGAAATCAATTCATCTGTAGTTAACCTTTTTTTTTTTCTTTCTCTGAGTAGAAGGTGTCAGTAATGGAGTGAGGATCAGTTTTCAGAGAGAAGCTAACCTGAAAAATAGACCCCTAAGCAGATCCATGGTAAACTTTATGATCCTCATGGGTCCTGTCCAATTGAGGACATTCTGTGATTTGAAAAACAATTACTGAATTTTTGCTGTTGTTTTTGCAGGGAGGAGAGTCACCCTGGGGCAGTTACACCAGATATTTTTGTTCTCCTGACTTGGCAGTGGTGATGTAAAACACAGGCACTGCAGGCTATGTGTTGTATTCAGACTGCTGGTTTAGAGGATGCTGGATTTTCTGATTTAGTTTCTTTACTGGTAGTGTGATTAGGATTTGCATGGAATTTGCTTGAGGATCATCTGTGTTCCCAAAGCTGGGATGTCATAGGCTTGTTTTAGGTCATGGAACATAGGAAATAAGTTACTCTCAGAAGTTCCTCACTCCCTCCAGGCTTTTATTTATAGTAACTGTGAACAAAATGTGCTGAACTTTGCTTTTAATTGTGAAATCAGGAGTAGTGTATCACTTGCTTAGTACCTGCTTGCAAAGGCAAATGCTATTTACCTCTGCTGAGTCCCAAATTAGGATTATCCAGTGTTCAAGGGGAAGCTGATGCTCTGGGAGGCTTAGGCAGAAATGTAACCCTGCCTGGAACATTCTTTTTGAGAGCACTTGTTAAAACATGTGAGTGAGCTGTCCCCCAGCCATGCACATCCCTCTTGTGCAAGCAGATTTGGGTGCTGGTTGTTTACCCACTGCTAGATGAGGGCCTTGCTGCAGTTAGAGATAAAAAGTGCAACAAAACACCTTGTCTGAGCTGCTGCTGTGCTGCCACAATTAGGTTAAATGTTAAAAGGTGTGTCCCAAATCCAGGCAAGCCTTCTGTGCTTGGATTGGTGAATGAAGGTGGCTTCTAAGACAGGTGTGAGTTTGCCAGGGTTGTGTGAATGTTGCCACAGAGAAGATACTGATTTTTTTGCTTGTTTATTTTAGAGAGCATTGTGTAAGATTTTGCTTGGGCTTGTGGAAGCCAAATCTACAGAAAGTCCCTGAAACCACGATCTGCTTGGCACACTTAGCTGCATATTTTGGTAGGAGCAAGAGTAGACAGGCATTGCAAAGAAATCCATGGAAATCAGGGCTGGTTGTGTTGCAGACCAGTATCTCCTGCTTGCTGGAGAAAATCTGCTGGCCTGTGATCCTGAAAAGAGATGTTGAAAGCATTACTTCAGCACAGTGTTCATCAAAAACACCTATTAATAATCCAGACTGCAAACTTTCACAGACCCCTCGTTGCTTCTGCTCTTCCTTATTTTCCCTGGATCAGACAAACCTGTGGAGAAATTCTGCTCTGGCAGCTGTGCTAGAAGATGCCAAATCCTGGGCTCCTCTGTTAAGAATTATTCTTTAGGAAAGAATGTGAGGTTGAATGTTCCCTGACATGATCCTCTCCACTCCAGAGAACTGCATGACTGGCACAGATGGGATGTGAAGATCAGGGCGGGCAGTAGGATTGTACAAGGAGTGCTCCAGCAGGAGTCAGGTTTGGATGTGAGGCCTCTGCACTCTTGACCCCACTTCTTACTGATTTTCTTCTGTTGGATCTGAACAAAACACTGGTAAAATGAGGGACAGTTTATTCCCCACCTCTAGGAGAACCTACTCTGTTTATGTTTCAATAGATTTGACCAGAACAACCCTCTAGTAAATTTATGCTACCCCTTTGTGAAAGCAGAGATCAATTTCTGGTGTGTTTCAGTGTATTTTTCCCCCCTTCAGAACAGGAATGTAGCACCTGTTGGTGGGATTCTCAGCAGCCAAAGTGTGAATTGTTATTTTAGTTTAATTTTTTTTTCTTAAAAGTTTCTAAGCCTATCCAGAATATTTCAGGTTGGGCCAAGCTGGGGAGAAATTGCAGCCTTTGATTTCAGCCACCCCATGTGGTTTGGGTGAATTTAGCTGGAAGGGTTTTATATAAAAGTGCCACAAAGACAGAGAGTGTTCCCAGAATTTAGGATGGAGTTCAATCCTATGTTGTGCTGGTATGTCTCTCGAGATTAGCTAAATTACAATATCATTTACTAAATTGCAATGTTTCACAGCAGCTTTGTGTAATCCTGTGCTGCAGATACCCAGAGGTTCAGAATGCTGATTAATTCCCAGCTCTGCTGCAAACAGAAAATACTATCATCTGTAACAAGTCAACTGAAATATTCCAAGAATGATTTCAGCTGTTTGCAGCTGGATTTGTACCCACTGTTTTATCCTGGATGTGAGCAGGAGGTGGGGCTTTGTACATTCCCAATCCCAGGAATGCCTCTGCTGCTCTGGATTCCAGCACCTCTCCCACTGCAAGGAATGGAGGAGTGATGCTGCACTGAATGCAGGCAGCTCCAGAAAGTGAATCTCTCTTGTTAAAAGGAGATGGATAACGAGAAGTTATGCTTCTATTAGTATTAGTATGGGATTAGTATGGATTTCTATTCCCCCCACCCCAGTTATTTCTTACCTTTGCTTGCCCTGGGGTGTGTTTGGAGCACTCTGGGTGCATTCTTTGAGCCCCTGTGCTCACAGCAGCAGAACAGGCACACACAACCACAGCCAGATGGAAATCCCCCGTGTCAGCTTCACATGACTTCACCTCTAAATGTTTGGGCTCTGATTCCAGGCTTGTGTTCCTTTGAAAGCATTGTTTTCTGTAATTAAAAAATGATGATTACATGCAGTCACCAGCTGTGCCAGGCACAGTTCTACAGCTCCTGACAGACACGTTCAGATGGATTGGTCACATTCTTCTCTAACAGCCCATCAGGAGCCAGCTTGCTTGTTATGTTTTCATAGTCTTGGTGTTCTCTGCAGAGCTGCACAAATGCATTGTGTTTGGTTATATTTTAACCATACTTGTATTTCATAAAATCACAGAATCCAAGGATGGTTTGGGTTGGGAGGGGTCTTAAAGACCCTCTAGTTCCACCCTGGGCCAACTTCCACTATCCCAGGGTGCTCCAAGCCCTGTCCAGCCTGGCTTTGGACACTTCCAGGGATCCAGGGGCAGCCACAGCTTCTCTGGGTACCCTGTGCCAGGGCCTCACCACCCTCACAGGGAAAAATTCCTTCCCAATATCCCATCTAAACCTGCTCTCTGTCACTTTAAACTTCGATCCCCTTGTCCTGTCACTACATGCCCTTGCAAAAAGTACCTCCCCCTCTTTCTTGTAGACTCCCTTCTGTATTTTTATAGCCTTGAACTTTGTTAAATTGTGTGTTATTCTAAAAACCACTTCCTCATGCTTAATTTAAACCTCTCACCTGATCATTGCACAAGGCACTTTCCCATGTAGCTTATAGAAGTAATGATATTCAGATTTCTTATGTGTTTTCTGTTCTGCTTATAACTTCATGAATTAATATCCTCTTTTTTTTTTTTTTCCATTCACATCTATTTTAATCTGTACAGTTTTAGGCAATTTCACCTACTTTCCTGGGGAAATCCCTGCATGCCTTCTGTGCAGTGACTTTCCATACACCCATGGACAGCTGGATGGCCAAAGCTGAATGCTCTTGTTGGTTGTTTTGGTGGGGATCTTTTCCCCCACATCTTGCTGTTAGTATTTACCAAGCTTCATTTCCAGTGACTAGGTACTTTTTTGGTGCAAAAACTAGTATTAAATCACAAATTTATATATATATATCAAAAAAATATTAACTGCTCAAAAAGATCCCAATCTAACTGAAAAAGCAAGCAGCACATTTGTACAACATTTTCTACTTTCCCAAGTGGCAAAGTAAACAGTATAAAAACAATTTTGAGAACAGTTGGTACGAGGAGTCTGTCTGGGTAGCAGTTTTCTCTGGAACAGCAATGACAATGTACTCTTGGATTTTTTAATAATACCCTCTATTTGGAGAGTGATAGATTTAAAACACTGTCAGTCCTGATAATTTTATTTGTTTACTTGAGCAATTTGAAGGGAATTGTAGTTGAAGTCCCCAGCTCCTTGATGGTGTCCCTTGAAATGCAGGCTCCTTGTTTGTCATCTGTTCAATTTTCCTTGCCACTATTTTTATTGGTATGTAAAGGGAAAAGACATCCAGGGTGGTTCTGGGAAAGAAAAGCCTTCAATAGATTTTTCCTGCAGCATGAACTAATTTGACAGCAATTACAGCACCAGGGCACTGAGGAGAAGGATTCAGTGCCTCCCATCCTTTCACACAGCATCATTTCACTCCGAGTGGCAAAACAACAATGGCCAGAGCCAACCACTGCCCAGAGCTGGGAGTTCTGAGGATGACACAGCCCCTGGTAACTGTGGAATTGCCCTTTTTTTTGCAGCTTTGTACAAAGCTACCAGAGAACCTTGAGGAGATGTGGGTGGATGACAGGCTGAGTAGCTCAAGGGTATTGTCCCAGAGGGAGCATCCCAGGAATAACCTGGGGAAGAGACTTCATTGTGCCCTTCCAGGACTTTTTTCCCTGTGAGGAAAAAAGGATGCCCAGAAGCTGTGGCTGCCCCTGGATCCCTAGAAGTGTCCAAGGCCAGGTTGGATGGGGCTTGGAGCAAACTGGGATAGTGGAAGGTGTCCTGCCCACAGCAGATGTTGTTTAAGATCCCTCCCAACCCAAACCATTCCATGCTTCTCTGAGTACTTTAAAGCTCACTGATCTCTAACCTCCCCTGCTTCTTCTCAAGGAAGGAGTTTAAATAAAAGCTACCCTGTCCTATTCATAGTAAAAAATTAATAAAGCAATTATGGAAGGCGAGAGCTTGATTTGGATGTTCAAGATGTCTTGTAAAAATCCTGAGAATTCTCTAAATAGAATTCAACCTGAAAGCACATGAAGCCGTGAATTCTCAGCTCCTGTTTTCACTGTTAATATTGTATAACTAAAGCCAGATCCAGCAAAAAAAAAAGATTCTTTTAATGGGAGGAGCATAATTTTAGCACAGCTGCCACAGAAACACACAGGGCCAAGCTCTGCCCACAGTTGCCTCTGGAGATAGCTGGGTTTAATGCATTTGCAGGAGCCATGTGGAGAAAATCTCTGGCATGCTGTTACTAATTTCATTTGGGGAAGATGAGATAAATATTAATGAATATAAACACCTATTAAATGTAGACTCACCAGTTAAATAACTGTGCTGACTGAATTAATGTGCAGAGAGGTACTTTGTAGGCAGGAATATTCAGCTGGAATGACGCTTTCTGAAAGGCAATTTCTGCCAGTTTATCATTTTGTTAATGCTACCTGAAAAACCTCCTGTTGAAGTTGGGAGCCTGCAGACATTTTTTTCTTCACATCAAGGTCATTTCCATCCCTTTTTCCTGCTCCTTGCTGCTTCCTTGGCAGCACTGATCAAAGCATCTGAGGGGTGCCCCATGAGCAGCCCTTCATTATTTCAGCCAGGAACAGATTTTGGCCCCATTTTGGCCTCCTCAAAGAGCTGCTGCAGTTCTGGTGAGGAGCAGGACTAAATAACTGAGCTTTGGGGGATACAGAAATTAGCTGACAGAAATAAAACAAGGTGCAGCTAATTCGTGCTGCCTCCCTATGGCTCCTGCTTAAAAAGATTTAAAAATACTGAAAAGTGTCAAAATAATCAGAACCTATTATGCAACAGTAGGAAATACTGAAGCTGTTCTTTAAATAGCCAGTGACACAGAAGATTTTTGTGTGCTTTCCTGGAGGTTACTGTTCCTTTTGAAATCACAAAAGAGGTTGCTGCTTTTTTCCTTAGCCTTTCACAGTAGTGGGAACTAAAAGGTGGAGGTACAAATTGTGTGTAGATACATAAATTCAGTGATACTATGCATCCTACAGTGAAGAACAGGCATCATATAATGTGCAGTTACAGAGAACTGTAGTCATTTTAACAAATTCATAATCAGGAAATGTCATTTAACATAGAAGTCAATGTATGGTGCTCATTTATTTATTAGGTATACCAGCAGGATAGGGAAAATTGAGGATGAGAATTCTGCTCGAGGCTGTGTTGATCATAAAAGAGGATTAAAGCCCTCAGGAGGGTGAGTTGCTTCACTCACCTTGCTCTCAGCAGTCAGGACTTGAACCTAACGCTGTAAAAACCCTGGGATGTTTCTAATTGAGCTGAATTTGAATTATGACCTCTTTGGCAACTCTTGCATTTCACTTGGCTTTGCTTTTTGAACTGCTGCAGGTTTGTCTGGGTTTTTTTTCTCCCTCCCTGGAGCTGGAGTTATAAATTTGCCATATAACATTTCATGATAGATGGAGTGTTGGACTGTTGGGAATGAGCTTTTTGTGACACTGACCTAAGGTGCTGCTACTCAGTGAATAAAAACACTTCCCCTTTGTAACCCTGGGCTTGGTTTATTCTCTAAACCTGCAGGAAAAGATGTGTTTTGCTTCATCATGATCCATTAATGTGAAAAATAGTTGTTCTGACTGTGACAACCCTTCCTTTCAGTGGTCCTGGTAATCACAACAAATGAGGTCAGCATTTCCCTCAGTCCTCCTCAGGCTGTTAATGTCCATGTGGGATAACCATGGGGACAGAAAGACCTATCAAAAAATGTCAAGAAGGCCAAAATGGTTATTTTTCATAGTTGTCATTGTTAGAAAGTTCAAGAGAAAGAAGTGCTGAGTAGCACTGCTGGTGATAATGACAAACAGTGAAGGCTTTGCTTAGAATAGAGGGGAAAAAATTACATTCAAGAGGGCTCTTGGGAAATCAGGCGGCCTCAAGCTGCCTGGGTGGCAGGAATTTCAATAAAGAGCTTTGAAGTGATTTGAGAATAATTTGTGGTGTTTTCTGATAAATTTGGGTGGATAGGTGAGGAACCAGACTGCTGTAAAACTCGCTCATTACCTGTCTCAAATAGGAAGAAAGGGGACCTGGGTAATTACAGATCAGATTCATTTTCACTTGCAGGAGGAAAAAAAACCCTGAAAAAACAGCACAGGTGTGGAAGGTGCTGGACAGGTAAAACCATGTGGTTGTTTGGGGAAGTGTTATCTCAAACCAGAGTAATGCCATCCTCTGACAAGATTAAAAGTTCTTGTTGCTAGGGGAGAGACATTATGTGATAAATGTCATTTTTTGGGGGCATGGTCATACTGTGGGCATGGCCAGACTCAGGATGAAACTGGGTGAAAAATGGTTGAATGATCATAGAATAGTAGAATAGTGGTTTGGGCTGGAAGGCACCTTAAAAATCATCTCATTCCAACCCCTCTGCCACAGGCAGGGACACCTTCCACTAGACCAGGTTCCTTAGGGCCCCATCCAACCTGGCCTTGAACACTTCCACCCATGGGACAACCTTCACCACCCTCACAGGGAAGGATTTCTTCTTAATATCTAATCTAACTCTATCTCCCTTCAGCTTAAAGCCATTCTGCCTTGTCCTGCCACTACATGCTGGTGTGAAAAGTCCCTCTCCAGCCTTCCTGAAAGCCCCTTTTAGGTACTGGGAGGCTGCTATAAGGTAAATTAAATGGCTATTTTCAGGTCATTTAGTTCAGTCCGGGATGGTGAATAGAAAGTGTTGTTTCCCATATTTGTGAACAAACTAGTACAAATTCGAGAATCTGTAGGTTATTGGGAGAGGTTTCAAGCCTTGATGAATTGAGCCATGGTCATGGAAAGGCTGGGAAGAGCAGGCAAAGGGTGTGAGCTGCTGGATTTGGAGGAGGCAGCCCTGCAGTCAGCAGCAGACAGCGGCTGTTGTGCCAGCAGAAGCTGCTGCTGCTGACACTGGGTCACAAGCTGAACATGAGTCAACAAACTGGGCCCATTGTGCACAGGCAAACACCACGCTGGGTGTGAACTGTGGTGCAGACAGCAAAACACACACTGCTGGCTCCTCCTGCTGCTCTCACCCGGAATACCCAATTCTGGGGCTTGGAGCTGTGCTCCTGAGGAGACCCTGCGTGCTGCCCTGACCCCGGTCTGTGCTGGGCCAGGGCAGAGCTGTTCACTGCTGCCTCGTGACCTGGGTGACACACAAAATCTGCTCCCTCCTGCCAGCAGGGAAGGCAGAGATGGATGTGGGGGAGTAAATGGGGTTGTCTTTTGGGGGCTGTGCGTGGTGCTGCCCTGGGCCATGCAGAGCTGACCTGCTATGTCACAGCGTGCTGTGACACTCTGGGACCACCCCAGCTTCTTTAGCAGCTGTCCATGTTTTCCAAGCTCATACTCAGGTAGTTGTGAAAGTCCACTATTATTTTTTTTACTTAATCTCATTACCTATTTCTCTTCGTTTTAACTGTTCAGTCCCACAGGATGACCGTGTCCCCAATACTGGATTTTTAGGGAGATGTTATTCACACAGTACCTTGTTGCATTCTGTGGGTGCTGCCTGAAGTCCACAGGCCTCCTGGGAATTGCATCCACGCTGTCTTTGCAGTCAGTCTGAGCCCAGAATGGATCTGGATCAACTCCTCTTGTCCATGCAGCTGTGGGGTCTCAGGAACACCTCACTTGCCTGCTGCTAAAGGCAGGTGATGGAGCATCCTGAAATATAACCCCCTCTCTGGGGGTCACCTCGTTTGCATGTGTTTGGTCATGTATAAGGGGACTGCAGGATATGCAGAATTTGGGCAATAAATACAGATTTATGGCTTTAAACCACAGTGAGGACAGGTAGGTTCTAACAAGCTCCTGGACCAGACTTTAGAATGCTTCTGCCTTCCTCTCCTAAAGACATCCAAGGAATCTTTCTTGGCTCTGTAGCACTGCCAGGAGCAGAAGGGTTGGTCTCCAATGCTCCCTGCAGCAGATGCTCAACAGTGCTCAGTTGCTGTCTTCTGCCTCCACGAGTATTTCCTGGAGAGTTTTCAGACCTTCCCAGCTCATGGCTATTTATAAGGGACTTTCTGCTGGCTGCCAGCGTGGCTCTGGGTTTTGCTGGTCTGCACTGATGGAAATGTGAAAGATAAATTAACCTGCAGGTGCTTAGTCAGAGCTGGCATGTGGTTTTCCAGGCGTGGGAGCCAATTCTCAGGGTCAGAATGTCTGGACTGAGTTTGTCCAAGTATCTGGATGGTGGCCAGGGTCATGAGAGCAGCTAATTACAGCAGGCTGGGCAGGGACAGGCAACACTTGGTTCTTGGCCTCTCCTTCTTTGCCAAATGGTCACACACCGACTTCCACAGGGGGGAGAGACACACATGTTGTCCCTGCTCTTTGAACAGAGGCTCAGCAGCGCTCCCAGATGTTCCTTTAGCAGTGCAAGGGCTGAACAAACAGCAGCAGATGGGATGGCCCCCGTTGCCGTGCCCCACAAAGCTGCCAGACGACTCCAGGACACGTTTTGTGGAGCTGCTGCTCACAGTGGGTCGGTTTGAGTGATGGGGGAGGAAATGAGGGAGCAGCAGGATCGCTGTTGGATCTTTCTCAGTTCTGATTAAGAAGGAGCACTGGAAGATGATGGCTCACCTCTGAGCTCTGTGTGCTGCTGCTGCAGCAGCGAGGGTAAATACAGAATCAATAGCACGTTTTAGAACACCTTTTTTTTTTTTTTTTCTCCCCCAGAAATGTTTTGCCATGACAGTTGCTCCCAGGGGCATTTATTTTAGGAGAGAGGTGATCTCAGGAGTCATTTCCCAAGAGACTTCTCTGTTATGTGACGTTTTAGCAAGAAAGACCTTCTCCAGAGACTGTGCTTTCTCTCGGGGGATTCATGTTTTGCAGAGCATTTCCTTGCACGTTTCAAAAAACCAATTTCTGTCCCCATTTATTTGAAAACAACACCTCATATCAGTCATAGCCTTCAGTCTGTGATGTGGTGGCCTCCCTCACCTCCCAGGCTGGACTTCAGTTGGACAGGAGTCATCCTGCTGTCTGCAGCCTGTGCCCGTGGTCAGTGCTGCCCTTGGCTGCAGGTTCTCAGAGCCCTGGGTCACCATTCTTTCTGGAAGTCTCATCTCTTGCTGCTTTAGGATAAGTGTCCAGGAATATGGCCCCAGGCTCAGGGAAGAGTGGAGCCAGAGGCCACAGAAGCTTCCACAATTCAGTCCTTTTTCTTTTGGTTTCCCCACAGGAATGGCTTTGCCTTTGCTGCCATTTGCAAGCCCAGTTCAGCCCTTAAAGGGCTTTCCCAGAGTCCCAGGGTGACAAATACAAAGCCAAACAAGGAGCAGTGTCGTGCTCTTTCCCACCAGTGCCACATGATGATTTCTGGAGCTGAAAGACCTCTGAAGTGTAGACTTGTCTGAAAAACCCTGGCGTGCCTGGCTCTGGGGTTTCCATTTCCAAGCCTGAGGATTGCTGGATTCCCAACCTGGTTAAAGTAGGGCAGAGAATGTGAGTGCAAGGGGAAAGAAATGTCACAGGCCGGCGGGGAGCTGTCTGCCCCTGCAGGGACCGGCCTTCCCGAGGTGGATCTGAGCCATCAGCCTTCACAGCCAGGACGAGCTGCTAATTTCAGCCGTGGCACCGCCCCAGCCACCCTGCTTGGAAAAAAACGCTGGGGTTTTGTTTGTGCACAAGGGAGTCGTGTTTTGTGGATGCCCCGTCTGCCACGGGGGACGTCTCTGTGAGCAGAGGGCCAGCACTAATGCCATCCTGTGTGGCTGGGAATGAATTCACCCTTTATTCCCTGCTCTCCATCCCTGCTGGGCCCAGAGCCCTGCCCTGCTCACAAGCAGGGCAGAGATGCTGCCATTTGCAGCTCCACACCCTGGTGCCTCTAATCCCGGACAAAACCCTGCCCGTGGAGCAGCAAACACAACAAGACCTCTATTCTTAGCCTGGAAAGCCTCAAAGCTGGTTCTTTTGGGGTGTGGGGTGATGAATATGCAGTTGCTGGAGCTCTCACAAAGCCCTGAGCTGGGAGCAGACTCTCCTCTCCCATTGGATCTGTAGCCTTCGCTGCAGCTTTTCACAGTTACATAAATATGGCCTATTTTCCCCTCACAAATTAACATCTTGCTCGCTAAGTTTAGGCCTTTGCATGCACACAAAACAAACCTGCTATTTCACATGCAGCTGGAAATCCTGGGTCATCCAGTGAGAAGCTGCCCCTGCTGCTATAAAGCTGGGGGGCACCTTCCCAGTGATGACAGAGAGTGGCACTGACAGTGTCCCCTTGCAAGTCCTGGCCACCACACTGCAAATCATCCATCTGCCTTTTTTCCCCCCTCTGGGAGAGTCAGATCCCAGCCTACAAGGCTGCCAGAGGGTCTGCCCTCCTGGAGACTGGAAGTTTGGGTTGGGGCACAGAGCAGACAGCTCCTCACTCCCCACAAGACACAGATGTGGGGATTATTTTCTCCAAAGATGGTTCTTGCCCACCCTCCCCAATGGCTCTGCAGTGTATCTGCATTAAAAACAGCCCTACAGAGAATGGATGTCACCAGGAAATCTCCCAGCCCTGGGGTGTAGGAAAGCTGTGCATCCTCAGAGACTCCTGGCAGCTTTGTTAGTGATTTAAGTAATACAGATGCAGAGAGCTGCAAGGGATGCCCACACCCCCCTTTGCAGTGATATTGCTCCCAATTTTAGCATCCTAAAGGGATCCAGCTCCCCAGAACCACTGGGATCTCTCTGGCATGGAGGAACAATCATGATCTTGACATGGCATCAAAGCTCAGCTTCTTGTTGCTCTTGTGGTGGGAATGAGGATGGGATACCTGGTTTTAGGCCCTGAAGAGATCATCCCCTGGGCCTTGGATGTGCTGCTCCAGGCAGGGAATCCATCCACAGCTATGGATCCACAGCAAGACCTTCCCTCTTGCAGGGCTCACGGAATGCTGAGACTTGAAACATGTTCTGACAGCTCCTGGCAGGGTGACCTGTGAGGGGGAGGTCTGCTGGAGCTGGGTGCCAACATCCTGAGGCCAGTGGAGCAGGCAGGCAGGCAGGGCACTGGATTTTGGCTTGGTAGGACCAATCCTATCCTCTGCTGTGGGAATGTTCATCATTCTAGGTGAGTCGAAGGTGTGTGACTGAACACAGCCACCCAGAGATGGGGATGGGCCTGGTGTGCTCCCAGGTTAACTGCTGGGGAGGGTATTGACTTGGAAATTCTGCACTTGTAACTCCCTGCATCATCCATTGATTTCTATTAACAGCAGCCCTGTGGCCAGAGAGCCACGTGTCTGCAAACACCAGTGGGAAACCTTGGAGTAAAACGGGAGACTGGAGGTTTTGGGAAGGGTAGAATACCTCAAGCATCTGACTTGACTTTCATTTTAATCCTTCTGACCAAACTGAGCTCCCCCAGGCAAGACCCAGACTGTCTAAGTGGCAAAGCACTGGAGCAGAAGAGGGGAAGAGGTCTGGGAGCTTTCAAAAAGCTGAAAAAGGCATGAGGTACAAAGCTTTCACTTCCTTCCAGAGGATCACACACTTCTAAGCCTGCAATGTTTTAGAGAAATTAAATCTGTGGCATGAGGAATTGGTGCCCCTTTGGGAAGGATTCTGGCTGGATCTCTCGTTCCCACCGTTTTGGGTCTGTCATTGCAGCAGATCAGCAGTGTCAGGGACTGCAGGCAGCTCTGCCAGCAGCCTCCTGACAGCATCCAAAGGGGAGGTGTCATGGCTGGAGTGTCTTTCCACCCCCTCAAACAGCCCTGCCAGCCCTTTGGATCTGTATCAGGACGACCCAGATACTGGGGATGAGAGGGGGAGGCTGAGCTTTTCGCAGCGCTGGTGCTCTGGGGACGTGCAGCCCTGGGTTGGGCCAGTCCCAGGCCATCCCTCGGTGTCCCTGGGGAGCACTTGGCCATTTTGTTACGTTCAAAGGAAGAAAGGAGTCATCCACGAACTAGCCCTGCAATCCCTTCCTGCTCTTCCCCTGTAGTACCAGCAAACAAAGACCACGGAGTTGTCTGTGGCCAGGCAGTCCTTTCCTCGCTCCGATGGCCCTCTCATCCCTTTCCTGTCCTTTCCCCCCGTGCCCGCAGCGGGGGCTGGCGACTCCTCCATGGGCAGCAGCCAGCCCGCGGCAATAACGAGAGCAAGTCAGGCAGTGCCATCCTCCACAAGCCTCTGTCTGCTCTGTGTGTGTGTGTGTGTGTGTGTGTGTGTGTGTGTGTGTGTGTGTGTGCATCTGCGAGAGCTCTCCCTGCTCCCCCTTCCCTCTCTTTCCTAACCCCCCTCCTTCCACCAGCTCTTGTTCTTTGCACGGCATGCGGGGCTGGGGAGCCGGGGGAAGTGGCACAGTGCTGCTGCTCTTGAGGACACAACCGTGGCCAGCCCGGGTCCCCTCGCCCTCCCCGGTGCTCCGGGACCCCGCAGCTCCTCGGGGCCCCAACCAGCCATGTCCATCAAGCACCAAAAGCCACGTAGCTGCAGCACAGGTAAGAGCCAGCACAGGTACCAGCCCTTGGAGGGTGATGAAATGGCCCCATGGTCCTTCCCTTGGCTGCATCCTTGGGGGAGGAGGGATTTTGACTTGCTGCTGCCCCAGTTTTTTTTTCCTGCGGGGAAGGAGGAGAGTCCTCCTTCAGCAGGCAAAGTGGGAGGGGAAGGGTGCTGCTCGGATGTCACCCCTATTAATGCCACTGCAGTGCTTCTCCCCGTGCATTAATCTTCTCGTGGCATCTTGTGAATGGTCAAAGGGACACAGGCACGGCTTGTAATTAATTAGCAGGCGGGGAAAGAGCAGCGTTCCTTAGGCTCAGCCCAGCCCTGGGTGGGGAGGAGCAGGGCTGGTTCTGGGGTGATCTCCATTGCAATGGGATTAGCGCTGGGCCTTTCATGCTGGGAAAAAAACTCAGCCTGTGCTCCTGTGCTTGTGCCTGCACCTCTGAGATCTTCACCATCTTGGCATCTTCCTCCCCATTGCTTTGCTACTGTTGTGGTTTTAAAATGGTGGCTCGTGTTTGCTTTGAATATTTGGGTATCTGTGACATTGTGACTGAGCGCTGGGGCTGAGCTGGTTAAAAATAAGACTGATTGGAGCGAAAAGAGACCGTGTTGGAGGCGAGAGAGCTGCGCTGAGCCGAGGCTGGAGCGAAAACTTGCAGATGGCAGAGGCATGTGCACTCTTTGGGGGAAGAGCCAGCTGAACTGGGGGGGGTTTATTTTCCTCCTGCCGTGACTGTGGGGCTGCTGTAACACCCCCAGGGTGCTGAGGGTCAGCTCCTTGCTCTCCCATGGGTGGGGGGAATAAGCCGGTTATTTGGCACAGCTGCCAAGTACAAGGGGCCCGTTGTGCTGGCATCTTCTCCCCGTGGCTGATCCCAGCAGAATGTCCAATTCCTCCATCGGGGGAGCCCACAGGTCGCACAATGAACGGGCTGAGCTGCCTCTGTCCTGCTGTGCTGCCCTTGTGTCGTCCCTGCAGCCCCCAGAGCAGCGCTGGGACAAGCCTGGCCTGTCGCCCTGCCCCCTCTGCATGCGGATTTGGGGACATTGCCCAGCTGGGCTTTAGGGCTTTGGCAGAGCTCAGGGAACATCTCCCTCCAGCCTGGCAGGACACGGGCACTGCTGGCAGCCACTCTCCCGAGGAGAAGCTGCTGCTGGATGCATCAGGCATTTTTATGAAAGAACCACCGTCTGTCTGCTGGAGAGAGAGGACGAGATCATCTTGCTCACTTCTTTAAATTTCAGTTCAGGCTACAGCAGCAGCCTGAAAGAGAACGAGACAGATGAATTCAGATGAAAAGAGAAAAGACAGATGAAAGAGAAATCCCAGCTCACGCTTGTGGCTGGCTCTGTTTGTATTTCACCCTACAAATGCCCGTGCCGTGTTTCAAGTCAAGCACGTGCCCAGGTGTTTTGCTGAGGTGGGAGTGAGCTCCCCGTGGCACAGTTGTGTGTCCATGGAGCAGTAAGTGGCCCCAGGAAATCCTCTGTGGGACCTGGATGCCCTTGCAGGCCCCAGCCTCTGGAATAATAGCGATAACAGCAGACCTTGTCCATCATAAATGGCTTTGGGGCTGCAACCCCGAGGCCTGGGGCTGATTTTTAACACTCAATAAACAGCTCGTTTGCGGTAGTCAGCTCGCAGAACGCTGCTTGCAAGCACCTCGGATGATCTCCCAGCAGAAAATTAACCCTGTCTGTCAGCGAGCCTCGCTCCCTGCCCCGTGCTGAGCATCAGATCTCCATCAAACCCTGCCAGGGACGGGGAATCCGTGGCAGGGGATCATTGTGGAGCTCTGTCTGCCGGGGTGGATCCGTCCCAGCCATGCACAGAGCCGCCTTCCAGCCGCTGCCATATTGACAGCAGCAGCGATGCTGAAAGCTGGGAGGGCTCCAAGGCTGCACAGAGCAGCTCTGTGTCAACTCCAATCCTTTCTGCCTCCCTGCTCCACACTCGCAGCGTCCTCCTCCCCATCCTCCTTTCCAGCGAGCTGCTCCTGGGCACGGCAGCGCGTTTCCTCGGAGAACAATAACGAAATTGTAATAAAGTGCTTTAAAGGGGAAATTCTTCCCTTTGATTCCTGCCTGCCCTTCTCAGCCTGGAGCTTCCTGCCCTGCTTTGCTGTCGGTTTTTGTGTCCTACCTGCCCGGAGGAATTCGGGAGTGGAAGCATCTGTTCTGCTGCAGCAACCGCCGAGCCCAGGAGCCACAAGCATGGCCAGGAGACACTTTTGTCATTGGCACAGTTTAAATGTGGCCATGCTCTCGGGCTAAGCCACATCTGCGGGTCTCGCTTTATGTAACACGTTTTTATTTTTGAACGTGTTCTTTCATTTCCAAGGGGAGTTTGGCTCGGTGGGTGTCCCCCATCTCCTGCCCTGCCTCGCAGAGGTGGCTCCCACATGTGGGGTGGCTTCCCTGATCAACCCCCAGCCAGCTGCTTGCTCTCCTCACCTGCCCCTGAAACTCTGGCTCTCCTTGTTTCACCTTTTAGGATTTCCTCCCTTCCGTGGAGAATGACTTGAGGTTCAAGATGAATAGATAGATCAACTCCTTAAAAACGTTCTGAGCTTCATTTGTGGATATTCCCCGGTGCTACTTGAGATTTTTCTTTTTAGAAGGGGGTTCTGTTTACAATTAAGATAAGTGTGTGGTTTGTTTTGGAGTTTAGCAAGTGATTTACACCAGGCATAATTCCCTCCTTCCAAGGCAGTCACCTTGTGCTGGACCAAGTGTGCTTTCAGAGAAGACAGCAGGGCAGCCTGGCACAGTGAGCAGAGTTGGATGCAAGTTACAAGTAATTTCCTTCCAGGTTTAATTGCAAACGGTGGTGGAGCACGGCAGTCTCTGGAGAGTGATTAATTAATTACTAATCTGAATTCCCTTGGGCATGGGCCTGTATCAGTGCCACTCTGGATTCTGGATAAATTTCGGATGACTATGAAGGAGAGCAAGTGACATTTTATTCCTTTCAGGAGTCCAGCAAAAGCCCAAAGCCCCCTGGGTTACAGCAGTGTGGCTGCAGGTTTGTGGCTGAGCCCAATTTACAGCTCACCTGAATTCCCAGAGCCAGGACTGCTGTGGGAGGCAGCCAGCCCCCTCTGATTGGCATTTTGCAGTCACAGAGCCTACACAAAATCCTAGAATGGTTTGGATTGGAAGGAACATTAAAGCTCATAGAGTTCCAACCTCCTGCCATGGGCAGGGGCACCTTCCTGTGGTTTTTGAGCATCCTCTGGAAAGATCTCAGAGGCAACAGGGTCTCATGAAAACACACCAGGGAATGACTTCACCTGCAGGGATGCAGCTGCCCAGCACCACAGCAAAGTGAAGAAGTGCTTTTCTTGGCAGGAGGGAAAAGCCTCTTGGACCAACAGGTGTTGAAAGCTTGAACAAGGTCCTTGGAGCATGGCACCAGCCAGGAGAGATGCTGCCAAAGACCCAAGAAAAATCAACTGAAAAAAAAAAAATCAAAAGTAACTGAAGCTGGTGAAACTCTTTGGTCTGGACGAGGCTTTTTGGATAAAAACCATTTGAGTAATCATGGATGGTCAACACACCTGGTATAGGCAGGGAGGCATTGAAAATAAAAAGGACCCTGGAGGGGGAGATTAATGTGTGGGGAAGAGGATGGCAAATTCCCTTCTGCCCTTCCACTGTGACAGCCAGCATTCCCAATGCTGCACGTGTTCACTGCTTGTGTGTTTGCTGCTGCCAGGTTAGGAGGAAATTGCTTTAGAGTAATTTTTGGAGAGATTTAAATTTTTGGATAGGATTCAGGCCTAATATCAAAATGAGTTATTTTATTAAAAGCATTTAAATAGAAACTAGAGAGTGGTCAGAAGCAGGAGGGCTATTTTAGAAGGAATTTGCTATAAACCTATTGCACAGAAGCTTTCTAAAATATTACCCGGTAAAAACCCCATAATTCTCTTTATCTGCAATTTAATTACATTTCCCCTAGTGCCTTTGTCAGAACAGTTAACTTATTCTTGTTCTCTATTAACTCACACCTGCCCCAGGAAACTAGAAGGAAAAATTGTTGGCATTTAGAGTCATTTGTGTGTTATTCAGGATCTCGCTGAGCTCACAAAAAGGGTCTAATGAGGGACTGGAGAAGCAGGAATTGGGGGGTCTCATAGTGGTGATGGCTGTGAGATGGCAATATCTAAAACTGGTGTAAAAGCAGAGGGACAAGTGGGAGCACTCCCATGATCCAGGGAATTGTCCCATCCAGTGTTAGTGGACCAGAGTTTGAGCTGTTTGGGGGCTGCAGCAAAGTCTCAGAGTATCTGAATAATGCAGCAGAATCATCCAGAGCTGTGTGGATGGAACATTTCAGTGACCTCCTCCAGCCCTCAAGGTGTTTGTGAGTGAGAGCTGAGGGGTGTCCTGGGACTGTTACCAAAACCTTGTCACTTGTGACCCCCTGACGTGCCCAGAGGGAACCTGGGGGCATGGAAATAATGAATTCAACCAAAAATGACACGTTAGAAGTTAAATTTGGCTCGGGTTTTGGGGCAAGGGCTGCAGCTGACTGTTATTTAACTGGGACAAACCCGCCTGGGGTAACAGAGGCAGAGGATGGACCTCAACCTTTGACTGCTTTAGAGGAGATTCTGCTGGCCACGGCATTTTTGCAGTGCTTGTCTTCTGATAACTGGAGATGTGATTAATCCCAGTCAGGATGACCTGGGCTCTGCCAGGGGAGGATGAGAACAAGGCAAACATTTCCCTGCCACGCCAGGCTGGGAAGGAGGGGGTCTGAGCTGACAGAGAGCCGGGATCTTTGCTGCAGTGCTGCTAATCCCTGTGTTTTTCTAGGAGGTTTTGCAGGACTCTGCCTCTCCCCAGGGATGGTGCCTGGTGATAATGTGCTATCTCAAGGCATGTTTCCTGCCTATAGCACCAGGATGCCAGGACCAGCAGTGTTTTAGCAGAGAGGAAGGTGACTACAAGTTTCCAGGGAAAAGGCAATGACTTGTTAAACCGCAGAGGACTTTTAAAATTATTATTATAATTCTTTTCCTTTCTGTTTTTTTGGATCTTTTTCTTAAGTCAGTCAGCTTTGTTTGGGTCAAAAAAAGCAATGGAGAGCCCGTGGCTTGAGCTTTCAGTGAGCCTGTGACCCCCTCAGTGCCTGTGTGACACCAGGTGTTGTCACTCCTTGCTGTGCTGAGCCCAGAGCTGGGGTGCTGTTGGTGCCCTGGGTGAGGTTGTTGTCACTGTCACCGTGGTGCCCTGGACATCCCATACGTGTTCTCTGGAGGGTGGAGGTGGGTGCAGGAGAGAAAAGGGCGATTGGAGCCCTTAAAGTGGGCTGAGGGCACCGAGGGGGCTCGCAGGGATAACAACCCCAGATGGTTCAGGGGCTCTGCCACACCACTGGGTGCGTTTTGGCTTCTGCCATCCCGTGCCCACCGGTAACATCGTCCTTTGCTTCGTGCCAAAATCCGGCACCTGGGGGACTCTTCAATGACCCCGCTGGCACCCGGGCTCTTCAATGAAACTCCCCCACCCCTCCTGTCTGTGGCAACTCCTGCAGATGAGCGATCTGAGGGCAGCAAAGCTCCGGGGAGCCGCTCGAAGCGAGGCGGGCGGGTGCTTTATTCCAACACAGCGAGCGAGCGCTCTGGCAAGGCATCCCCCCCTCCCCGCCCCCAGATGCTCCCCGGCAGCCTTTGGCATCCTCCGCTCGTGCTCGGCGGTGCCCGGGGCTCTCGGGGGGAGCAGCTGGGCTTCTGCTGCCAGGTGGGTGAGGCGGGGATGCGCTGGGATGGGCTGGGATGGGCCGGGATGCGCCGGGATGCGCCGGGATGCGCCGGGATCTGAGCAGAGCGCTCGGAGCCGGCTGCGCAGCCGGGCTGGGGCTGATGCGAGAGCGGCTCTGAGCTGCTGCTGCTGCTGCTGCTGCTGCCCGGGGAGGGGTGTGAGGCACCCCGAGGTGTGACTGGCACCCCGAGCAGGGGGCTGTCTCTGAAGAAGCCCGCTCTGCTCTCTCCCCAGAGCCTCTGTGACCGCGCTGTCGGCACAGACCCACCGGCAGAGAGGACAGGTCAAAGGCAGTGAGTATCTTTTCCTCGGTGTCTGTCTGTCTGTCCGTCTGTCTGCAGTGCCTCTGTGCTCGGTTTTTTTTTCCTGGTTTTCTCTGCATGCGAATGGATGGTCTTAATCTCCCGAAGCCCCCGAGAGATCTCATGGTTTGCTGTTGTGTTTATTTGTTTGGTTGGGTTTTTTAACCTTTGTGCTGCTATTTTTTTTTTTTTTTAATTGGGATGGCTTCTTTATCTTTGCTCAGGTGGTTTGATAACCTGAATGTCTTAATCACACCCCTCCCTTGCTGTCTCTCAAGGAGAAACCCCCAAAACACATCCATGATGAGGCTGGTAATTCTCCTTGACCGGGTTCCTTCCACAGGAGGGGGAGGCAGGATGAAGGATGGAGCAGGGGAGGCAAAACCCCTCACCGAGACCTTTATTGCAATTTACCAGACACCACAGTTTACATTTTAAAGTCATAACTGACTGGGGTTTGTTTGCAAACAGAGGGAACATCCATGGGTATGCCAGCTGAGCAGTGGGATTGCCTCCATGGGAAATGTAGGTCCCAGCACCCCTGAAGTGGGACAGACTTTGGGATCTCAGGGAAGTTGGGAGCTGCTCAGCAGTGCTGTGGGGGCTGAGTGGGTGGCAGCGGGGGCGAGCAGGAGGCTCTTTCATAACAGTACCCCAAAATTCAGGCTGCTGGAGGAGCCTGCAAGGGAGAGGGCAGATGGCTCCACTTCCAGCTCGGAGCAGCAGTGGGAAAGAGAAGCAGGAGCTGCTGGACTCTAGGAAGTCATGTGCTGTGGCCCCACATGCGGGTGAGGCTGTTAATGAGGAAATTTAAAGGGGCTTAAGGAATTACAAGGATTGGTTTCAGTCAGAGCACAGCCAGGCAGCCGGTCGGGGTGGGGATTAAGGAAATGCACTCACTGGCAATGCAGAGCAATCCCGGCTCCATTAATTTAGTGGGGAAGAGGCTTTGTGCGTTTTTAATGTAATCAGGTTTTAAGAGGGATGTTGCATTGGGCAGCCCGAGCTCCAGGGTCTCCCCAGGCCCCAGCAGAGCAGGGTCCTGACCCTTGCACACCCTCTCAGCTCTCAGCAGCTCCTTGGGCTCCTCCTCGGTTGTCCCCAGTGACAACATGACAT
>JANPWX010000161.1:428801-472738 GCA_024734555.1 Trochalopteron elliotii | reverse complement strand
CTTCCTTCCTTCCTTCCTTCCTTCCTTCCTTCCTTCCTCCCTCTCTCCCTCTCTCCCTCCCTCTCTCTTTCCCTCTTTCCCTCCCCTTTTGCAGGCTCTGCATCTCCCTGGTGGCTCCCTGCAGGCTTCCCACCATCCCAACGAGGCCTTGCTTGCTTTGAGTTATTTTTGTGTGAGTGCTTGAGCCTGTGGTGGGGAAAGGAGCAGCACCTGCAGATGCATGAAGTCCTCCCTGTTATTCTGTTTGCAGTGGCAGCTTTTCCATGATGCCTGGCCAGTAACATCAGCCATGACCTGGAGGGACAGGCACAAGAGGTAGTTTGGTCTTCTTAGTGAGGTCAGCCCGGAGCTCTGCCCGTTGAGGAGAGACCTTTGAAGGATGAGTGGGATAATGCCAACTCCTGCTGCTCCCTGGTGAGCTGGGACACCAAACTCAAACTGCTTTAGACCTGAAGCTGGACTTTGCCTGCAGTCCTGGTCTTAGAAGGAAATGCTGTCTCTCCTCTGTGACCGTCCCTCAACTCTCAACATCTTCCATTGACTTTCCACGCTAGGAGGCAAGGATCAAATGGGTTGAGGACAACTGGCCCTTCTTGGCTTTGGCAAAGAGGATTCTTTGGTGTATTTCTAAGTGCCAGGACATGAAACAATAAATCCCTTCTTCCTGCACTCCTGCCTCCTGCAAGCAGCCCCGACTGCGGTCCAAGCCAGCCAGTTAAAGGGTTAACCATAGCTGGATGCCTGAATGGCTGCCTTACTGATCCCACGGAGGTAACTGGAAAGACACATCCCTCACCCCTGCCCATCCTGTCGCTGTCTGCCTCGTCCAGCAAGCCCTTCAGCTCACTGCAGTGTCCCCTCTTCCCTCCTGCCCTTCCCTTCCCTTCCCTCTCCACCTCCTGGAGACCCAATTTCTTTCCCTCTCTCTCTCTCCTGTGTCCTGTCTTGGAAGTCCTGGCTGGGAGGAGTGTGTTCCATGAGGAATAACTCCCTTCTCTCCCCCTCCACCCGCTCTGGGTCCCTGCTGCAGTGCCTTGATCTCAGGCATCACGGGGGGATCTGAGCGGCGCTGCGGTAACGCCTGTCACACCTCTTGCTGGGAAATTCGTGAGCAAACAGAGGAGGGAACAGAAAGGTGGGGGTAGGAGGCATCTGGAGAGGCACCAGGAGGATCCTGTGGTGGGCTCAGTGTCCAGCTGGGAATGTGGCACTCCCTGTGCTCCCATCTGGAGTTTGTGGAGTGCAGCATCCCGGGCCCACGGGCCGCGGGGCCGGAGCTGGAGGCTGTGCAACAATTCCTGTGACTGAGGAGTTCCTGGGTTTGGTGCTTGTTAAACACTGCGAGCTGCCTGTGCTGCACCAGGGAGACACTCGGTGCATTTAATTAACATTTAATTTGCTTTAAGATTACATTAAAATGTGCAATAATAGAAGCTCTCCGAAGGGCGGGAGGAGAAGGGGGAAACAGGCGTGCTACAGATTGGCTTAGGCACTGGTGCTGAAGTGTTCTGCAAGAATTACAGATGGAAAGGGGGAAAAAATGCTGTACTTCTGCAGCCACAGAAAGTATTCGGCATCTGTTTGGCAGCAGGGCTTGGAGAAGTGCTTTCAGCACCTCCAAAGTAGGTCCAGCAGCTGAGCAGAGCAGGAGATGGGGTCCCTAAATGCTCCTCCCGTGGTCCGGAGCAGAGAATGGCCTGGTTTGATGTCCAGGGAATCTCCTGGATCGAGAGGAGATGCCCTAGGGCTGCAGAGGCAGATCACAGAGCCCGTGCAAGCCCATGAAGCAGCCTCTAGGTGTTTTTGGGGAGGGGGTGATGCCAGTCCCGTGCAGTGCATGTGTGTGTTCCCCTCCCCTGGCCCTCCGTGTCCCTGCCCATCCCGGGTTATGTAATGAAGGATGCTGCGGCTGCTGTCCCGGGAAGGGGCTGGGCAAGGACACCAGGGGCTGGCATAGCATCCAAGGCTCTGGGGCTGGGCTGAAATTTAGAGGAAAAAAAGCAATAAAAGCCATTTTCTGCCTGGGTAAGCGTGTCAGGAGACAGGCAGTTTGATCCTGCTTATGTAATCCTGAGTCTAAAGAAGCCGCTTGGGATCGATCCTGGCCGGGAACTCACGGTGCTGCAGCACAGGATCACCTTGCAGGTGCCTTACTACCCCTCCCCTTCCTCCTGCCTCTCCTGCCCTCCAGCTCTGGTAGTTGTGCTGTTTCTGGTGCTGCTGGAATGTGGTGACTGATTTCTTGTACTGCTGCCCGTTGCTCTCCTCCCACACCTGACCAGAGCAGGACTTTCCAAGAAACCATCCCAAGGCACAGCCTTTCAAAGCCTTTTTGCCAGCCCAGGCAGCTGAATGCCTGGTGTGAGTGAGCCTTCAGCTGCTCTGGTGCCGTGTTCACCCTCAACATCTGCCTGCAGATGTCTCAGGGTCCCTCTCCCATGTGAGGGAGCCAAGGACACAGATCTGGCACAGAGCCACTGAGGTTTGGGGTTTTTTTGGGTTTGTTCTTTTTCTTTTGGCAAGCTGGCTAGACTTATAATCATCCTCTTCTTTGGTCTTCCCCTGCTAACACCCCTGCTTCCCCACCTCGACCACAGGAACAGAGGGATGAGGACTCGCCTGGGCTGCCTGTCTCACAAATCAGACTCATATAATGATTTCACAGCTATTCTTCCGGACAAGCCCAACCGGGCTTTGAAGTGAGTATAGCTGCAGCATCCCACCCCAACCCCACTGCTGCCCTTCCCCTCCCCACCCACCACTCCCCTCTCCAGTGTTGTCTTCCTTTTGTTGTACTTTGAATGAGCTGTGACTGCTTCCACGAGGAAAACAAGCCGGCCCTGATCCAGCAGGAGCAGCCTCAGGAAACACCTGGATCTCTGACACGAGCTCTGCCGTGAGACAGGACATGCCCACAGCCCCCACTGCAGCGTGTGGGACGTGTCTGCACCTATTTGGGGATGTAATTTGCACCTCTGGCACCACAAATCAAAGCCTGAGCAGTTGGCTTGGTGTAAGAGGTGACCAGAAATTTCAGGTCGTCTTCAGCTCAGCCTCGTATTTAACACTGCCAAAATTTGGGTGATGGTTTGCACAATGCTTGAGGGAGATGCTTCAAACCTTCCAGAGTCCTGATTTGAGACGAGTGGGATGGGACTCATCTGATCACAAGTCCCTGCTCACACCTCAGCTAAGATCTGTCCTTCCCCTGAAAGGCAAGCGGGAGAAATAAACATTTCTGCAGGGCTGAGTTTCATTTCACCTGACTTTTGGCTTTTACAATGTAAATGTCTGCATCTGAACTCGTTCCCTGGGCCTCTGCTTAGAGTCAATGAGGAAAAATTGGTCCCTTTTTGGGTATGATTCATCTGGCCTATTTTACCTGCCTGCCTGGGGCTGTGAGATGAGCAGAGATGAATCCCTGCATATTGCTTGGTGTCTCCTCACTGATTCTAAAGGAAGCCCTGGGTTGCTTGGCTCAGTTCTACACTCTAGACCTCCAAAATCAGGTGAGAAGAATTCCAGCCTTCCTCGGTGTCCTCATCAAACAGCTCCAGAGCAATGAGCAGCCGTGGGTTGTCAGTAACTTGCCCCTTCCTTTCCTTGCAGAAGACTGTCAACAGAAGAAGCGACAAGATGGGCAGACTCTTTTGATGTCCTTTTGTCCCATAAATGTGAGTAGAGATCAAATTCTACCTTTTTTTCCCCTCCTCTGCCCTTAACCCCTGTCCAGGGGCATGGTCCCTCAGAGCTGCTCACACCCCAGCAGTCACCATCCTTTACAGGCAGGAAAAGAAAAGAGTTTTGTGTGTTCCCTTCATGTTTTTGCTCCTGATCACAGGGAAAACCCCAGCTGCTGAAGCCATCAGCCCAAGGTGCTGCCTGTTGCAGCTCAGTACCCTTGACCAGCTTGCCCTGTCTCAGAGGAATCACCCATGGTCCCCCTGAGCAGAGCCTGATTTGCAGTTCTCACAGCAAACCCGAAAATTTCACATCCAGAGACCTTATGCCAAACCTGTAATCAGCACCCCCCGCTCTGTTCAATCCTGAGTTCTGTTCAGAAAATACTGCCCTGCTTCACCAGCATTTTCACACTGAGAGATTATAAACAAAGCAAAGTTCCCAGCATGGGTTCATTCGTGGGCTTCCATTGGAGTTGAGGTTGTGGAAAAGTCAACGTGGGTGCTGAGCTGTTTTATGGCAATAAGGAGCTGTCTGGCTTGCTCAGAGCCTCATGTTTTCCTTACATTTTACAATGTAAGTGTAGAATTATATTATTAAGCAGAGGGTAATTTTGCTAGGTTTCTACTGAGATGACAACAGTTTTGGCAGGGAATTAAGTGACAACTTTAAACAGGCTGGCTGACCAAGGCAGGAAAAGCAGGATGTAATTTTAGCAGCAGTATCTAGTTGAGATCATTGCTCTTGCAGCCAATAGGGGAAAAAAAATATATGGTGTAGCTGGGTATGGCTAAAAAGGAACATTTCTTTTGTAGCAATTCAGAACAAGAAGGGGAAAATGTACCAAGGAGATTATAGGGTACCTGGGGGATGGAGAGAGGGGAGGGCAGGATATTCTCACATCTCTGTTATCATCCTGAACTCAAACCCATTTCTTCTTCACTGGTGTAAAAGTAGAAATTTTCTTTATTAGACTGCAGAAGAGGCACTTGGATTACAAACCCCAGTGGATTTACCCACCTATGTCCTGATGTTATACAGATTCTTCCCTCTTCGGCTGACTACTGCAAAAATGCTAAATCAAACCTTAGTTCAATTATTTTGTCCAGAAGTCTCCACAAGTGTGTCTGGTTTTATTAATAAATTAGCCTCAGAGAGTGATAAATGAATTATCAAGACCGTTCCCATCTCTTAGAATGGAAAGTAATTCTGATAACTCTCTGGCACTAATGAAAAATATTCAGTTTCTAATGAAAAATATTCAGTTCCTAATAGCAACAGAAGGTGATCTTTAAAATTTAAATTAATCTTTTTTTATCAGCAGTCACGGTGACATTGCCTGGTGATTGGTGACAAAAAAAATTGTTGTTTAATAAACTACTTTCTAAAGGAATATTTTATAACTGCTCTGCACCTGAAGTTTCTGGAATTGCCAGCCTGGCAGTCAAGGGTTATAGTGATGCAAATACAAAAAGTTCTGTTGAAACAGATGTGTTATTTTAGTTACACTGGTTTAAAGGAGAGAAGAGCACGTACTCATAGAATTAATTCTATTGTACCAGTTGCATTTTTGCTGTTAGGATGTGCTGATGTTAGGCAGGTAAGGGAGCCTTATGCCTCAACTGGCCAAAATATGAGAGTAAATAAAGCTGTGCCTGGCCTGCTGGCATCTGTCTGTAGGGAAGCTGCCAGGAAAAATTCTGCTTTTAGTGCCAAGAGGAGGACAGAACTGTCCCAGTGTAATTTCCCTGTGACTGCTCAGGTGAACAGCATTAGCCAGGGAAAATTGGAATTCATGCTTGGGGGCATGGACTAAGCACCAGCTGGGCTTGGGGAGAATTCCCCCCGGGGCTCACAGCATCAGCAGGTAGAGCATTTCTGCTTGACACAATCTGTCAGAAACTGTCTTCACTAGATGGACAGTTCATTTATTTTGGAAAGGGGATTGTGATTCCGGGGGGTGGTGTGGTGCCTTTCTGCTGCAGTCAGATGGTTTTGGTCCCTTCCAGCCAAACTGTTCTCCAGGGAAAATAAACCCCAAAGTGCTCCAGGGGCACTCAGGAACTGGATGGAGCAGCTGAGAACGGGGCAGACCTTGTGGGCAACATTGCAAGGGGTTGGACAAGGGGCAAAATTGCTCCAAGGAGCAAGAATGTGGATCAGAGCTCCTTAAGAGGCTCTACAAAATGCCCAGCCGAGCAGGCTGCCCTCGTACACGGAGGAGGCTCACAGGGCTGCAGCACTTTGTGAGAGGGGGAAAACTCTTCTTCCCCTTCCCATTTTCAGGAGTCTCCAAAAGGTCTCTAAGTGGAAGTGACCTGAGGAGGTGCCATGCATTCCACAGATTCCATGGAGGGTCTCATTGAGCCCGGCTGGCCGGGGATTTGAGCCACCTGGTCTGGAGGGAGGTGTCCCTGCCCATGGCAGAGGACAAGATGCTTTTTAAGGTCCCTTCCAGCCCAAACCAGTTTGTGATTCTGTGATCACCTTTCCCAGGCATCCCTTGAAATGCGATGGCCCTGGGGAGCTCCCCCTGCTCTCCCCTCACCCTTCTAATGAATGAATGGCTGTGCAGGTTAATGTTTGATCCTGACCTGCTGCCGTGCCGTGAGAGGAGGATTGAAATCCCTTGGGATTTGAAGCAATTGTTTTGTCTCGTGAGATTCCCAAGCTGGGTAATGCCCCTCTGCACAGACTGGTCTGATTTGTATTAACTCCCCGAGCCATTCAAAGGATAATTAGAGTTGACTTAACAAGAAATAGTGAGTAGGAAATGCGGGAGGGCTCTCCTCACCTCTCTTTTGTGGAGACTCCATTCGCTCATCCCTCCCGGAGTGAGCAGTGCTGAGCGGCAGGATGCAGCAGCTCCACACCGATAGGTCAGTGCAATGATACCCTAATTGTTTTTGCTAATGGGTGAAGCAAATCAACTCAGGAACCCTGGGGTCAGGCAGACAATCCCTGTATCACGCCAGGAGCCCTGTCTGAGCTCACTGCCAGACGCAAGCACAGCGTGGCCGTGTTCCCTGGGGTCAGGGCTGCTGAGCAAGCAACAGGAGAGGGGAGATGCTGCTCCTGTCAGGGAATGGAGAGAGTGAGAGGCAGACCGCGTGCAGCCTTTCCTTGGGCACCCAGGGAGAAAAAGCAGCGTTTTTAACACGCCGGATTTTGGCATTTTTTCCCGTTTTGTGCCAGGGAAGTGAGCTCAGCGTGGTCCCCAGAGTGTGAGTGCGTGCGTGTGAGTAAGTGAGGAGTAATCCTCTCGCTGTGCCTGTGCCCAGGAGGCACAGGCTGCCCAGCCAGATGAGGATTTCTTTTGACAGGCTGCTGGAGGGAAATACAAGCAATAGCATGTCTCATTCTGTGTCCCTCACGGGGCTGGGCACATGGCTCATCCTTGGTCCAGCATCCAGCAGGACGGGCTGTCCTCAGCCCTTTGGTCACTTCTCAGCAAAGCCCCCAACACCAAAAACCTTCATGCTGAATTCCCACTTTTATCTCAAGGGTGATTTTTCCCCGGGTTTTTTGTGATCTCCGTGCTCTTCCGCCCAAACTTTATTGTTGTTCTCCTCCTTCTGTTGTCTACACATTCCTTCACTTCCTACACAGCACAGGAATATCCCAACCTACTCCCAGCTCTTATTGAGCCAGAACAGCATTAGCATTGTGCTGGTGACAGGCAGCTGAGATTAAGGGAAGCACTGCTCAGCAGCACTGAGGGCATGTTCGTGTGCTGTGTGGAGCAATTGTGACCTTGTCCCTCCAGCCCTGGACCCAAAACATTCCACATTCCACAGGGCCAATCCATCCATCCACCAGCCACAGGGACTCTGCCTTTACTCCCTGCATGAGTCTGGTTGCTGAGAGGGTGAAACATGTACATTAAATAAATGATTGTCGATTGCTTTCTTGCTCTGACAGTGGCAGGTGCTTGGTTATTAAACTGCCTGGATGATTTAGAGCTCACTGATCTGAGCTCTTTCTCATGCTGATGCAGCTTAGTTAAGACCTGTCTTGTGTTTTCTGCTCCCCACTTGCTGGAAAGGATCCACTCTCCATCTCCTGAATGGGATTTCAGGAGTGCCTGTCCTCACACGGCCATTGAACTGCCTGGCACTGCCCATCCATAAAACACAAATTCCTGTCATTGCCTGACTCACAGGTGACCTGCAGGATCCTGAGTAACATCTGAGCACTTGCACAATCCCTCCTGCACGTTTCTCAGTCAGTCTGAATGGAGAGCAGGGCGTTTTGAAGCTTATATTTAACACTGCAAAAGTAAAACAGCAAACTCCTGCTGCTTCTCCCTCAGACTCTCAGTGTCCAGTGGAGAGTTCTGCTTATTTGCCTTCAACTTATCTGCTCCAGCAGGATCCATTTCCTCTTTTGGCTTCAAACAAAGTCAGTTTGAGTCAAATTCCTGAAGAATTGTCCAATAGTTGCCCTGAAGGGCTTGTGCACCTACACCAGCACATCCTGTCCTCCTGAGTGGCCTCAGGTTGGGGATTACCTCATGCTGCTGCCTCTGCAGGCTTCTAACCCTGCTTTTAATTGCTGTGCTTTCTCTGCAAAGCATCCCTTTGGAATTCAGGAGGTGAAATCTCTCTCCTGCTCATATCACACTGCACTCCAGTGGTGGTTGCCCTGGGTAAAAGGACATCCAGTTGGCTGGGATGAGCTTTTGAAATGATCACTGCTGATCATTCACGAGTGATGATTCCTTGAAAGCCTCCATGTGCTAAGAAGGAGAAGAGGGGATTGAACATTGAATTTGATCAACATCCAGGTCAAATTCAAGCTCACGTGGTGGCAGTTCCCATGCCTGATTGTCCTCCTGCCTTTTCCATCAGACTTGTCATTGTTCCATGACAAACTTTTGGCAGTGATTCCCCAAACCCGGCTGTCAGGCACAGCTGGAAAGGCTGGCAGGCAGTCAAGGGCTAAAGGTGAAAACTCTGGAAAACCAGACAGTCAGGGATGACCTCTCCTGCATCCAAAGTGTCCCCTGCAAGGTCCCCACAGCTGCAGCCTCACCACCTGCAGCTCCTCGAAGGCTGTGAGGACGGCACTGACAGGAGTGTATAAAAAAAGCAGAGAAAAGCGAGACAGTATTATTTATCCATTCACTGTCTAAACTTATTTCAGGATAAAAAGGAGCTGATTGACATTAGAGCAGGAGGCAGAGCTCATGGAAACCTCCTGGTCCCAGGGGAACCTGCTGCAGCTGCTCTCTGGGGCAGGGCTGTAGCAAATGCCTTTCTCTCCTTGTCACTCACAGCATTCCCTTCTTTTAGCAGATATTCTATTTTTCAGGTATTATATTTTTCAGATATTTTATTCCTCGGCTATCATATTTCTGAGATACTGTATCTTTCAGCTACTTTATTTTTTCAGCTATTTTATTTTTCATCTATTTAATTTCTCAGGTATCATATTTTTCAGATATTATATTCTGCATCAATGACCTTTTGCAGATGTGGTGCTTTCATGCAACACTGCTATTCCTGCAAGTGATCCTCTGTCAGTGCTGCAGCTCTGGGGCTGCTGTAGGGGGAAAAGTGGGGGGGGAAAGACCAGGGCAGAGACAGGGGAGAAAGACCTCAGCAGGGATGCAGCAGAGACTGCAGTGACATAGCAGTGTGCTTGGGTGCTGGAATATTTGATGTCAAGCATCCTAGGAGCTGATGATTTAAAATGACATAGATCTTGAGGAACTGGAACTTCCTCCCTGATTTATTTCCTTCTTTCTGAAAGCTGTCAGCCTGCAAAGACTCCTTGCCCCATTCTCCAGTCCTTCCCTTGCTCTCACCCAGGCCCTGTGAATTTTAGAGGCACTGAGGGGGACAAAGGTTTTGGAAAATGTTCCTGTGTCCCAGATCTCAGGACGGGGAGCAGCTCTACAACACCCCTCACCTTCCCCATTTTTCTCCACTCAAAGCAGCCTCGGGCAGGGTGACAAGTGCCCAGCTACTTTGGGATTCTGCTCTGCTGCTCCTCCGGGGCTGATGTCACAATATTGCCCCAGGCTTGGACCCACGATCTGCAGCATTACTTGGATGAGAGGCTCAATTTTGTCTGCCCCAGCAGTGCAAAACCCTGATCTCCTCCTAAAATTGCTTGAATGAAGAAGTGTCAGGACGAGCTGGGATAATGCAGCTATTTCTGGGGCTGACAGCAGGAGGGAGCATGGCTGGGATGGGATGGATCCATTCTTATTGCTGATAGCAGACTGCTGATGGAGCAGTCAGTACAAAAAAAAACCTAATGAAGGAGCTTTGAGGAACACAGAGCAGGGAGGTTTAGCCACTAATTTGGGCTTGTCTGGTCTAATATCTCTTCTGCCTTTCCCTCTGAGGATTTGGGCAATCAAACATCTCCTCTGACTGACACACAGACAGAAATAGGATTGTTTACCAATACCCAGGGCCACTGCTTAAGGCTTGAGGCTTTAGCAGGAGCTGGAAAATATCTCCACATCCTAAGTTATTACCAGAAACAAGGGAAGCAGGAAGGAGTTTAGGACGTGCAAAGGAGATGCAGGGCAGTGTTACATTGCTATAGATCTGCAGCACACATAGCATATAGATATATACAGCATATAAATAGCATCTATATTATATATAGCACATATATACACATTTACATAGGCATATAGATATATAAGTAGATATATATAGATGTATATATAGATATATAGATGTATATATAGATATATAGATAGCATATACAGCATATGGAAAGAACTGTCTGAATAGCCTGCTTGAGAAAATGTTAGGATTTTCCACAGAGATCTGGACAAGTTTGAGAAATGAGCCTATGGAAATCTCATGAGGTTTAATAAGACCAAGTGCAAGGTGCTGCACCTGGATTACCCCCAATATCAATCCAGGCTGGGGGATGAACAGATCAAGAGCAGCCCTGCCCAGAAGGACTTGAGGATGCTAGTGGATGAGAGGCTGGACATACCCTCTCCTTGCTCCCTTCATCCTTCTGAGGAGTCTGACCTCACCAGGCTTGTCCCCAATTCCATCCAATATTTTCAGACAGTTGCTTGGAAGTGGCCAGTGCTGACTCAAGAGCTTTCCAGTCATGAACTGCAAAAACCTGGACCCTATTGCAAAAGACCAGGAAGAGTTAGAAACACATTACTGGGGGAAAAAAACAAAACAACAACAACAACAAAAAAAGAGAAGCTATATTTATCCTGAGGAGAAAGGGTATGTGTGAAGCCTTCAGCTACGCTGGTGCCATCCAGGGAAAGGAAATAAAAAACAATGGCTGTGTCCATAAATAGGCCCAGGCAGGGGTTTAAGAGGACACAGATTGCCTAATAAATCTTTCCATATTTCTAATCTGCCCCGGCTGACTCAGATTGCATTACTGAAATGTCACAATTGCTGAGCATTAGCAAGTGATAAGCACACTTTTACCACTGACTAGACAAGCCGTAATTATGCCAAGTCCTTTCCCTCTCCCCTTTATTGGAGCTGTAACAGACTCTAAGAGAGCTTTCCTCTGTTTAAGTAAGAACTAAAAATGGCACAAGGCAATAAAGCAAAATGACAGAAAACATAGGAGACAAGTCCACAGCAGCCACATTTTATTAAAAATTTTTCTTAGTGACAGATAGGGCATTATAAGGTGTTGCATTAACATGAGTTGAAGTTTGATAATTCCATGAGTAACTTTCCAAAGGGTGGGTGTCCCAGTCCTGAGGAAAACCTTTTGTTGGGTGGAAAACACTTCTTCAGAGTTACATCAAGTGATGTTTGGTCTTGTGGCAACTCTTGGGAGCCCAGCTGGTCAGTGGTGGAAGTTATGGACGTGTCCTGGGATGGCGGAACTCAGGAGAAAAATCAGATGGTCTTTGGTAGGCAGGGGTGATGTCTTAGTTTGGAAAGATGGGTGTCTGTCAGGGAAAGCTGGAGCTTCCCTTGGAATGGGGAATGTAACCCCCCTCCCTCCAAATTATTATTATTTTGCAATTAAAGGGCTTTCAGGCAAAGATATGGCAATAAGAATAACAGTTATTTACTAGGAATATTAAAAAATACAAATGTAGTAGTACCAAAAACCAAGCAAACAAACAAAAAAAAATCCTAGAAACACTGGCAGAGTCAGAACACGACCTGACACCCTGTTGGTCAGGGTGTTGGGAGCAGTCCAAAATGAGTCCTCCTGGAGTGACAGATGTGGTTCTGTTGGAGTAGAGATGATCCTGTAAAAAGGATCCAGTGGTGGTGAGATGGGTCCAGTCTCCCTCTGGGAATCCAGTGCAAACAGGCTGTGCTGGTGTTCTGACTCCCAGGTTTTATCCAGGTAGGAATGCTGGGCTCCTCCCGCTGGGTGGGATGATGGAATTGTCTCAGCCCTGCAGTGAGCCTGGATGGCCCATGGACAGCAGATATCCCCTGGAGGGAAGATGGGTCCTGGAAGGGATAAAGAACACTGCCCCAGCTGGTTTGAACAGCTGGCCTGTTAATAGAAGGCACCTGAGCCCTGGAATTATGAGGAATGGGTTATAAAAGAGATAAAGAAAAACACCTCCCTAACTGGTGTCAACAGATGGCAAATAGAACACACACTTTTGGTTACATACTGCAACCCAAGAATGGTGGATGGAGGGATGTCTGTGAGAGAAACACCTCCCTGCCTTCTCTCTCCCCTTTGTAACTCCCTGTGTCCCCCTGGCAGACGGGCTGGCGGCGTTCCGTGCGTTCCTGAAGACAGAATTCAGCGAGGAGAACCTGGAGTTCTGGCTGGCCTGTGAGGACTTCAAGAAGACGCGCTCGGCGGCCAAGCTGGCCTCCAAGGCCCAGCGCATCTTCGAGGAGTTCATCGACGTGCAGGCCCCCAGGGAGGTGGGTATGGAGCCCCCCGGGCTGGCACAGGGCTGTCACCCCCAGCTGGCTGCTCTCCATCTCCCCTTTCCCTCCCAGAGGGTGGCAATGCCATCCTGCCTGCTGCGGCTGCCTCTGCTCGCCGTGACTCATCCCTGGTGAGGGCAGCTACTCTGATGGTGCTAAATTAGTCACAGCCAGGCAGCCTCAACCTACATTTCCTAACCTCACCAAGCTCCCCAGGAGAATTTCACCGTGCTCCTCTCACTTGCTATCAACCCTTGAGCAAACTGCTGGGCTGTTTCCTCACAGGACCATCCCACCCATGAGTAACTTCTTGTTTCCCAAGGGAGGAGAGTTTCTCTGCTGACTAACTCCTCCCTCACCCAGAGCTCCAGAGAGATACAAACAATAACTCTGAGCTGAACAAAAAAAATGCAGCCACAACCCAGAGCCTGAGGTTGTTAAATCCTCTTCCAAACATTTGACAGGCTGGTGGCACTGTCAGATCCTGCGTGGTGAAGTGCTGGGTTGTGTTCCTGCAATCACAGCACAGCCAGGGGGGCTCTCACTGCACCCAGCCCCTCCTGCTCCACTGCGTGGATGCCTGTCAGACCCTAAAAAAGCTCATTTTTCCACCTCTCCCAGCTAGGAAGGCAAGGCCACTGGGAAGGACCCAGCTTCACACCGAGGTGTGTGGGTGTCTCAATGCCCTCTGCTGTCCTTGAGCATTTTCCCACTGTTATTCAGGAAGGTGGATGAGATTTTAAGGATTTTGGATTAGAAATGAGAATGCAGGTAGGATGGGGTCTTTCCTACAATTTGGTCCTGTGGTGGAATTTCCTTACCATTGTAATTTGGCATGCTTAGAATATGAAGTAATTAAGCAAATGCTGAAAGCTAATCCATACTGCTGACATCCACATTGAGGCAGACAGCTTTACTCTCCAGGCTCCTTCAAGTTTGGACACTGAGTTAATAACAACAAATAGCATTTTTTCAGCCATTTTTTTTTTCCAGACAATAACCCTAAAAATGCTGATTACTCTGCTAGGGAAGGAAAGCAGGAAAACTCCATGGGCTGGCTTTGCAAACAAATGGCAGTCATAACATGATAGAGTGGTTTATTTTTTTCAAGCCTCTCCTCCAGATATCGTAAAGTGAAGCTGCTATGGGAAAAATCAAACAGTTTATTTTAGATCAGCATAGTTTGGAAACATTTAATGAGAATGTACTAATGGTTTAAACCCAGTTAAAAGTTCACTCACCCATCTATTGGGCATGTGGTGAAGAACAGAGGGAGCAGGAGAGAGGTTAGGCTGAGTCACCAGTTTTAGGTGATGTGGTGCCTAAGAGTCTGAATGAAAGTAATTTGATTTCAGGAGTGCTCAGATCACTATAATTCCAAATTTTCCAGTCTTGGGGCAGGATTCACAGCCCTGGATCACTAAACCCCCCAGAGCTGTGGGGGCTTTTCAGGCATGGATGAGGGCAGGACCTTGGTTCTGCTGCTGTTTCACAGCCATGGCTGAGAGGGAATGTGCCATTTGCAGGGGGCCAGCTGGACACTCAGTGCCAAACTCTCTTCTGCTGCTTTCCCCAGGTGAACATAGACTTCCAGACACGGGAGCTGACGAGAAGAAATGTGCAGGAGCCTTCCCTCTCTTGCTTTGACCAAGCTCAGGGGAAGGTGCACAGCCTGATGGAGAAAGACTCGTACCCCAGGTTCCTGAGATCCAAAATTTACACAGACCTGCTGTCTCAGACCCAGAGGAGGCTCAGCTAGAGCAGCGATGGGGCCCTCAGAAACCACGTTCTTCTCACAAAGCCAAAACCCCATGTCTAAACGTGAAACTTTCTTGGTGTTAAAAGCAGTGGGAATGGGAAAAGAGGGAGAGGAAGCTTCCAGAGAGTGATCCAGGCATGGTATTAAGACTCTTTGACTTTCTGTGCTTCTTTTCTTTTTTTTTTTTTTTTTTCTGTTAGCAGTAGCACCTTGCAGTTGTTGCCTCTCTCTAGCACAAACCCACAACCCTCTTGAATCACGGGGTCATCTGTGGGCAGGGCAGGTTTCCTTTAAAACTGCTGGGTTGGTTTGTGTGTAAATAACACCTTTCCATCCTTCCACACATCTCCCTGTCTCTCACCTCTCCCTGGTGCTTGGAAGGGCCCCAAGGGCAGTTCTGACACTTGTGAAGCCACGTCCAGCCCACGTCTCACACGTTGGCTGCTGGGGTCTGCACCCACAGACCGAGGGGAGGGAGGGAGAGAGGAGACAAAGGCACAGGATTCATTCCCTTTCCTGGAGTGGAAACCATCAGCAAACTCAGCTCACCTCCCCATTTTGTCTGCACACCATATGACATGGCTGCTACCCTGTCACTGCCCCTTTTCCTCCTGGGATGGAGACTCAGAGTATTCTCCACAGGACTGTCAAGGAGCTGAGTTTCCCTCATGAGGAAGGTGATCCCAAAAGCTCTCACTAGGCCTGGGCAGGAAAGTTCTTCTAATGTGAATGATTGTTTTTCATGGCTGTTATTTATTTGTGTGGTAGCTCAGTCTCAGGGCCCCAGTCGTCATCCAGGCTCTGTTGTGCTGGGCACTGGACCAAAACCTTGCACAAAGGGGCTCCTGGCTGCCACAGCCTTGGTGGCTCCTCAGGAATGACCTGCAGGGAGAGAGTGGGGAGAAGGAATATCCCCTCTGCCCCTTGCTGAGGTGTAAGAAAAGCACAAGACCCACAAAAGCACAGCAGATGGCATTTTTCATCCTGTACTTGGCCAGCGCATGGCAATGTGAAAAATCACATTTCTATTTGTTGTTATTTCCTAATTACTGGCTGTTCCTCCCTACTGATTGCCCACTGTGGGTTCAGTGCCCTGCAAAGAACTCCTGAGACACAGACCCTGCTGCAGGGTGCTTGCTTCCAATGGGACACAGAGGGCTTGGAGTGAGCAGGATGGGTGTCTGGGTGTGCAGT
Organism: Trochalopteron elliotii; assembly: GCA_024734555.1. NCBI lineage: Eukaryota > Metazoa > Chordata > Aves > Passeriformes > Leiothrichidae > Trochalopteron > Trochalopteron elliotii. The sequence goes on along the minus strand of JANPWX010000161.1, from coordinate 457,237 downwards.
GGGGTGTGAGGTATCCCTCAGGTATTCCCATAGCCTGGGTGGCCACTGCAGGAGGAGACTCTGTGCAGGTGTCAGGGGTGTAGCACCTCCTCTGTGCTGGGCAATAATTCCTAACATCTGATGGCCCCATTTCCATGGCACTGCTGCTCCAGCTTGGAAGATTCTTGTAATATTTTTGAGGGGAGAAGCAGACAGCCTGTCTGTGGATTTGAGCTGACAGACCAGAGGTCTGTTTGCTTAATTTAATGAAGGCCTGGAAAGTGACCCCGTGGATCTTTTCCTTCTCTCAGTCATCCCCAGACCAGAGGCTGTGAATCTGCTCCAGCCAAGGGTGGTGGGTGGGTTTGATACGTCAAAAAGCTGCTGATAAAGACTTGGTGTAATGTGGTGTAAATGAGGTAGAATGAATTCTAAAGCCAAGCATAATGTGTTTGGAACCAGATTAAAAAAAAGTCTGGTTGGAAATTAAAAATTGCTGTCCATTAATTAAGTAGGAAGCAGCTTTTTGAGGCTTTTTGCAAGGGTGATGTGCAGGACAAATAGGTTTAGGATCAAGATAGAGGTGGTAACCATGCTGGGTTTATTCTGGAGGTGTATTCCTGTGGTCTCCAAGACACTGCAGTCTAAATACAGTGCAAGTGCACACTTTATGTTCAGTAGGGAAACCTGCTTTTCAGTGCCTGGTTGGTCAGCAGCAGAACCCTCCAGGTCTTTGGGAGGCAAATCCCATCTCCAGTTAACTTTCCATGAGGAATGGCCAGAAAGAGCAGCAGTGACCCAGCATTCCTGGCTGTCCTCTGCCCCTGCAAGGACACCTGAGCAGCAGGGTGGTGACAGAGGTGTCATTCTGCAGCCAGGCTCAGTGACACAGCTCCTGGAACTGCTGGGGCACATGAGGCCCCTCATGGGACACAGGAGACACAAAGCTCAAGGTCTGGACGTGGCAGTTTGACACAAACTTTGTGCTGCTTGCTCGAAAGTGGGGGCAGTGAGAGACACCAGGAAAATGCTCCAGATTGGCCATGATTTCTTCAAGGGCACCTGATCATGCAGGAGCTCAGTGTCCCAAAGCTTTATGGCAAGCCAGGCATGGTGGGACAGGTCTGGGGAACTTGTGTGATGTGTGGAAGGAATCAGAGATGGAAGCAAAGGACACAGAGCCACACATCCAGTGGCTGTCCCTGGTGCTGGCTGGGCTGCAGGAAGGAGCCACATCACCTCCACAGCCCCTGCCTGGGGTAGGGAGTGAGGGGGGAAACCCAACCACACTGCAGTGAAACACTGGAGGATTGCCCTGCAAGGGAGGATGGAAATCTTCCCTCTCTGGCTGTGAGCAGAGGCTGGAGGAATTCCCCTTTCCCACACCTGTGTCACACAGGACACACTGGGATGTCCCAGGCTGCTTTTGCAGTTTCCTGCCCCATCTGGGATGCCAAAAACTGATGCCTTGGACTTGCTACCTAGAACAGAGGCTAGACAGAGTTAAGGGGATAAAGTAGGTATTTATTGAAGACTTTCAATAGATACACCTTGGGCAGTCAGAAGCCTCACAGAGGCTACACCCAGGATGGATGATGGTCACGAGTTTTTCAGACAATTAAAAGTTTGGTCCATTTACATGTCAGGGGTTAATCCTCCAATTACAGCTTCAGGTAATGAAGTCATTTACCCCCAGTTTGCTGGGGTAAATTCACTTTTGTTAATACTTTTCAGGGCCTGAGGCTGTAAGGTGTCTTTGGATCACAGGCCTAGAGAGGGATTTTTTTTTTTCTAACTGTTAGTTAGACAGTTAACTAACACTTTATATGGAGTTTGAAGCTATGCACTAGTGCAGTACAGGATTTAGAAAATACAAAAACTAAAATCTCAAGGCACCAGCCTGTGGTCCCAGTTTTACCCAGTGATCCCACTGCTGCTCAGCTTCCCAACACTGTGACACCAAACAAATGTTGCAGGTGGTGAAGGAAGGGCACCTTGCCTAGCCCTGCCTTCCTCCTTTCCACCCTCCTCTTGCCTGCACTTGCCAAACAGCATCCCAGAGCAGACCAGGATGGGAGAGCCAGCAGCAGGAGGCTTAAGCAGTGACAACTTTTAAAGAGAAGGCAGAAGGCCACGACAACTGCCTTGTGGTACTTCTCTCCAGACAGAACTTCTGAGTGGGCTTGGGTGGTGCTGACCTCTAGTGCCAGCTGGGACACCCCAGACAAGGCTCTGCAGCACCTTGGGAGGGTCACAGAGCCAGCCAGGCCAGGGGACACAGCAGGAATGAGATGCTTGTGTCGAGGAATGTGAGTGGGGACAATCCCCAGGCTCCCCTGGTGGCTACAAAGCCTGGTCCTGTTCAGAGTGTGGCTCCATCTCTCCACAAGATCCACCAGCAGCTTTGGTGCTGTTGTCCTTTCATTCCATGTCAGAACTCATGGGAAAACTTCAAAGTGGCCAACACCCTCTAAAATCCAAGCTCCCTTCTCTCCTCCATCCACCTTGAATTGCTTGGAGCAGGAGATGTTGTGGTGACAGGAGCAGGAATCAGGCTGCCTGATGTAGGAGAAGTGTTTTCCCCATTAAATTGGTGCCAGATAAGGCCCTCCATTGGGAACAGCATCCTAGAACACAGAGTGGAGCAAAAGTATTGTCTGAGGCATGTGAGTCTACCATGGTTATTTTTGTGGCTGCTCTTGCAGTTTGTCTCTCTGGAAGGAAAGCAGACTAGTTAAAGTAAAATTCTATTTTTCTTAAACAAGAAAATGGCACCAGCTGCTTCTTTTATGACAAATGCCATTCTGAAGTGAATCAAAATAAGCAGCTTGTAGCTCTACCCCTTAAACCAGGGGCTGATCAAGGAAATCATGACTGAGCCAAAGCTTTGGAAAGAGCTGAGTGCTGACTAATCCCCACCAAGGACGAATACCCTATCCTTGATTCATCTCTTCCTGGTGTGAAGGGGATATTCACAACCTACAAACCCATTTCCCCTCTCCACAAGCACACACCTCCAACATTTTCCTCCTGTTCAGAGCAGTGTTGAAGTGTGCCATCACATGAAGAGAGGGGGGAAAAAAAATTGGTTCACTCAGTTCTTTTTATTCTGTTTGCTGGCACAGATCCAGTCAGCTCGCAGGTAGTTTGATGGCAGAAGGGAAAGAGTTTACAAGTTTCCTTTCCCTTTTCTATGAGCTTCAGGTGGTGTTAACTCCAGGATCAGATGCAGAACGCTAATCTGTCTAAAGGTTCTCCTGCTTTGGTCCATCAGCCAGACTTGGGATGATTTCCAGCCCTTTTAGTGGACTCATTAATGCACCAAGGGGTCCCTGTTGTTCATGCTGGGGGAGTGTGAAGGGCAAAGTCTTGCCAGTCTAAGCAGGGGAGGGGGAAATTGCTGTGTGTGTCTGGGGGTATGGGTGGATGAGAGTGCATGTGACTTCATCTGTATCTTATTTAGTGTCCTCTACTAGAGAAGCTTTTCTGAGACATAGATGTGCATGTTAAAATAGGAGAACTAGGCATAAATGACATAAACTGAGATCTTTAGCCAGTGTTGTGTTTGCCTCGTGTATAAGTCCGAGTAGTAGTAAGAGATGTAAAACTCTGCTAGGCTTCCAGTTACCCCTAAGAGCACATGTATCAAACTGAACTGAATGTTCACTGATAGACACAAAACCAAAATGTTTACAGCATTCAGAGCAATAGCAAAGCATACCTCATGCCAGTCCTGGAGTGCCTCTCACCCGTCAGTGCAAGCTCTCCCCTCCCTGGGAGCCTCTGGCTTCTCCCTCCAAACTCCTCTCTCCTTTGTCCTGTCCTGGTTGTCTTTCCTCCTCCTCTTCCTCCTCCTTGAAGTGCTCCAAACCTTCCTGTCCACCAGCACTGTTTGTCTTCACCTGTCTGAGCCTGGGACTCCCCTAACCTCCCCCTGTTTGCCTCTCCTCCATCCTCATCCATCCCTCCTCTCTTTTTGCCTTTCCCTTCCCTAGACTCTTGCCTCTGGTCATGCCATCTCCCTCCTACACGCCTCCTACTGCCACTGTAAAGCTCCTAAGAGCTCTCCTTTGCCTGTTATATAAGAACAGAACGTTTCACATCATTCCTGCATTATCTTTCCATCCCTGGGGCTGCTGCAGTTGTCTCCTTCCTTGGTGCTGTGCTCTCTCCAGCATCGTAGCATTATATCCCAGAACTGGAATTAAAGTTCATTTTGCTGCTAGACCAGAATGCTTCTCTCTACCACGCACCCCTTGGGCTTTGCAGAGGCTCGTCTTGTCCCCAAGTCTTTTGTCTTCCTCCTTTTTCTCCTTCTTCCATGCACGCTGCACATGCAGTGCTTGTGGCTGGGGCTGGCTGGGGGAGAGGGCAGCCGTGCTGGGGTCACTCACAGCTGGGCACCCCCGTGGCTCTCTGGTTTATAAAAACAGTCTCAATAAAGGTGTGTGGGTTGTATTTGCTCGGCAAAGTCAGTCATTGTGCTCTGTGCCTCCTCCTGGCTTGCCAGGAGGATGTTGTCTCTGATCTGGGACTGCGGTGAACTCAGCGGGAGTTCAGGGAACTGAGGCCGTGGGAGGGAGGTGGCAGAGGGGGATGAGCTTGTCACCAAAATCATCCAACTTTCCTGGCAAAAAGGCACTGGAGAAAAGGCAGTGCCTGCTTCTGGAGGGACCAGGGAGCTCTGGGGACCAGCTGTGCTGTGAATTGTTTGCCTCAAGTAGCCCCACGCCTCCCAGTTTGCCTCACGTGCTGCGTGCCCCAGGCTGGCTCTGAGACATGATGGATGAGGAGCTGCTCAGCTCTGCCTTCTCAGTGTAGGTAACAGCATTATCCTGAGAGAAATGTCTCCGTGCTGCTCTATCAGTGCCTGCAGCCACCAGCTGAAATGCAGTGAGGAGAAGGAGGCACCTTCTGTTGTGTTCACTCCTGCAGACCTCTGTGGGACCCCTGGCAATGGAGAGAGCAGGGCACAGGCACACCCTGGGACAGATCCCTCTTCTTTAAGAACCACGATTGAAGAGCTCATCTTGTTACACCCTCTCCCCCCAACTCCTCCATGAGTTACCCAAATCAGAGCTCAGATTTGTCCTTAAGCCCCTTGGCACCTCCACCTTGGTGGGATGGACTACAAGGCCAGTGAGGATGCTTGAAACAACAAAGATGTCTCATTCCTCTGGAAATAAACCCGTGGGTGGCTCAGAAGAGAACTGAGGACGGCTCTGCTGCACGCAGTGAACTCAGAAGGGAGCCACCAGGTAGAAAGAACAGCTCAAAAGTGCTTCCCTCTGACACATTTTCATTTTCATGACATCCTGCTGCTGCAGCTGCCACCTCCGTGGTGTCCAGGTGTGGGGAGACATGGGCAGGAGCAGTTTGGGCAGGTTGTTCAGTCTGATCCCTTCCCTCTCAGGGAAAGGCATGGGCTCCCTGGGTTCCCCCTGCATTAGCTGCTTGTTTGCCAGGCTCCCTTTCCCTGGGAGGCTGGAGAAGCTCCTCAGCCACACCACAAATCCCTCTGGTGATGATACCCCCGAGCCGAGCCGTGTCACCGTCGTGTCACCACGTCGTGCAGTGTTACACCCGTTCTGTAGAGACACCCTGAGGACGTAATAAACAGCCTGAGTCGATCTGTTCTCTGCCTGAGTGTCTGAAAAGCTGCAATCCCGGGGATGGAGGGGTGTCTCCCAGCCAAATTGCTGAGGAGGAGGAAGAGGAGGGGAGGAGCTGTTTCCCCTCAGCCCCTGGTTTCACTGGTGCAGACATGATGGATGGGGCAGCAGATTGGCTCCGAGCTGTGGATGGCTCAGCTGGAGCACTTTAGAACCAGGCTCCCCCGAGGTCCAGTTTGGGGAGATGAGTCAGAAATGTGTCAGTAGGACCTTCAAGGAAGGAAAATCCTAAGAGCCTTCCAGCAGCACACTGCTGTCCTTCTCTGAGTACACCCCACTGCTGCCCGGGATGGATTCCCTGCCCCAAATCCCAACCCCATCATGGCCAGAGGTGGAAACAAGTGCTGAGCCTGCTCCCTTGTACCAGGAGCAGTGGTGAGGGATGCACAAGCTCCTGGGAATGGATGGATCGAGCATGATCAGGTCGCAAAGAGCAAACAACAAATGAAGAGCTTTCTCCAGACTATAAACAGTAACCCTGTGCTCCAGCAGGCAGCTCACACCCAGGGCTCAGCTTGCTCCATCCTTATGGGATAAACCAGGGAGGGATGAGCACGAGTAGGGTGAGAGTCACCAGCCAGTCAGTTTGGAGTGTCTGGAGGAGCCTGGGATGGCTGGGGAAGGGTCAGGCAGCAGCTGAGGGCAATCCTGGGTAACAAGGAGGGAAGGGGAGGCATTAGCAGGGGCAGGGAACAGGGCAGTTGAGGTGAGGTTAGGTTTTAGTGGGAAATTGCATGGTGAGAGATTTAGTGCAGAAGTCATGTGGGGCTTCAGTGAGGAAGGGCTGAGCATCTCCTGAGCAGGAATGGCCTGCAGGAAAAGCAGTGACCTGGATCTCACCTGGCCCTGGGCACACTGAGGGCTCCTGCCTTGCCTGGAGCACGACCTCATCTCCCTGTGAAAGGTGAGTGTCTGCTCTGAGGTCTGCACGGGGCTGCATTTAAAAGCAAACATTAAATGGGCTTGTTTTCCTCTGGAAATGGGTGCAGTGGAATTTACCAGCCCCTCTGGCTTCTTTCTATCCCCCTTTCTCTTCCCCCTAAATCCCTTCTTCTACTGTTTTTCCTTTTCATCTGCTGCTTCTTCCCTCAGCCTGTCTCGGAGCCAAACCAATTTGAATGCATCCAAGGAAGGATCTGCCATTAGTGCTGTTCTGCCTCTCCTCTTAGTTAGGATATATTTAGCCATCATCTTTTAGCTTTTTTTTTTTTCCTGGCTGTTCAGTGGCTTTAAAAAGCAGGTGCCGGGAACGGAAAGAGAAGATTAAAAGTACCTGCTGTCAGCTCCCTCTCTTTCCCTGTGCAGCTGTGCAAAGCCAGCACGTGAGCAGAGTGGATAACAGCTGCCCCTCGAAAGGCTCATTTGTAATTCTAATTATTATTCTTTTTTATTATCATTTCAATAATCTCTTTCCGCACTGCTACGAATTTCCCGAGCAGCGATTTCCTCCCGTGCTGCACATGGATGTGGAGTGTTGGGAATCCATCAAATGCCCCATGAGTGAGGGTGAGGGATCCTGCATGGGCAGCTGGGATGTCCTGGGATGGGCTGGGCAGGCACAGATGGAGTATGGTGTTCCCCAGCCCCACAGACTGTGCCCATGGCTGAGACCCAGCTGCAATGTGGTTACTCAGGGACCACTCCCAAATGCCTGGCTGGTGTCTCAGCCTTGGCAGCTTCCCTGCTCCTCCCTGGCACCATCACAGAATTTCTCAGGTTGGGATAGACCTGTAAGATCATCAAGTCTAACACAGCACTGCCAAGCCCAGCACTAAACCCTGTCCCCGTCACAGCACTCCTGCCTGCACAGCACCAACCTCCAGCCCATTCCCATCTCTTTGGCTTACTGCCCTCCCTAAAGACATCCAGAGCTTATCAACAGCTTGCAGGTGGAGGAAGGGGTTATGCAACATGAGCAGGGCCTTTAAACCTCCCATTTCTGCTCCTTTGCATTCAACAACTCCCTGATTTCATGGCAGGCTCTGCTGGAGTGACTTCAGGTTTGACTATTCCTGATTGCCACCTCTGTGGCTCCCCACTGGTTCAGGAGAAATCAGGACAGACTCCTGGGTGAGTCCCCAACAGCATAGCTCACTCTGGCCCTTCCCCTGTTCCTTCTCCCTGCCTCCCCTTCCCAATCTATTTCTCTATCTTCCCCTTATTCCACTCGAACTGTATAAAAATACAAAAATACCTCTGCCAGAAACTCTCCTCATAGACTGACTGTGCACACACACAAGGGAACTTTGCACCCTGCCACCAAACCCTTGTTTTCCTATTCCCCACCCCATTTCTGTAGGCTGGGACTGAAACCTTTGTTGTTGTGTTTCCCAAAGTTGCTGACCTTTTGCAACTACTAACCCAGAAACACCAGCAGTAATCCCTGGGGCTGATGGGCTGTGTGTGTGTTTGGCTGCTGGAGGTGAAGCCATTTGGGGCTGTACCCCCCAAAATTCTGGTTGTGGGTGCCTCCAGAGCCCAGCCACCTCCTGGCCTCAGCAGAGCACCTGCCTGGGCTGCCAGGCCCTTGCTGGTGGAAATGGAACTGGAAATGGGAGGTGGGTTGGTGCTGGCAATGCTGTGGCACAGTTCTGGGAAGGGAGCCTGGCCCCGGGGTGTTGTGACACAGATTTCTGTCTTTTTTTTTATATTATTATTTGAGTTTTTTGTATTCCAAAACAAAGGCTGATAATGGAGGCAACGGGGCCGGGGCCGGAGCCGCGGGAGGCTGCTGAGCTAAATGAGACAGGAAGCACGTAATTAAATTAGATACAGAGCAGCATGAAGACATGTGAGTACACAGACGGGGCTGGGCTGAGAGGCTCTTATTGCATAACCCTGGGAAGAGCTCTGCAATATGAAATATCTCACCTAGGGCAGCCCAGGCTGGCCAGCTGCCTGCCTTTGAACAGCCCCATCCAAGGGGAGAGGCAGAAAAGCTGCCTGAGGGAGCAGAAGGGGCAGCTGGTGGCTGTAGCACAGTGGGCAGAGGGTCTGTCCAGCCTTGGTGAGGAGGATTTTGGTGGAACAGCCCAATCCCACTCCTGTGCCTGGGCTCAGACCTGCACACCTGGATGTGGCACTGCCCTGTGTCCCAGAGCCACACTCTGCATCAAACACCCCGGTGTGAGCGTGGCATTTCCTGTGCCTTTGTGCCTCTCCTGGCTGAGCTGCTGTGGTGCCCAAAAAGACACAACCTTTGACTGACTCCCCTTTCCCCTTTCCGGGGTTTTAGGCTCTCTGTCTCACACTACAGGCAATTCCTCACCTCTGCTTCACTGTCAGCTTGGCCTCACCCCAGCCCAGAGCTGCAAAATCTGCCACAGGGAACAAGGTAAAACCACACACACCTTTCTCCAATGCACTTTATTACTCTGGGGGAAAGCAGCAGGGCCTGAAGCAAAGAGAGGAGGTCAGCAGGCTGTAATCTCGAGGCAGAGATGTGCAGAGTGTCTGTGCTCTGGCTCACAGCCCCAGTTGCTGCTGCTGCCATCCCAGCTGTATTTTTTGCCACAGCTAGGTTTGCCTGGCTGCTCCAAGCAGCACGTGGCTCGGTGGCTGTGCCAGGCACCACGGAGGGGCAGCCAGAAATCATCTGTCCCGTGTGCCTGCAGCACGTGTCCAGACTCCTGGAGGTTTTCCTCTCGGCATGACCTGCTCAGACCGTGCCTCAAGCACCAGGGAGAGTTACCAGAGCATCCTGTCACTTTGCACATCTGTGAGGGGGAGGATGGGCTGCAGTTCTAGAGGGGAAAGGGACGGAGGTGAACATTTCCCGCAGCATTTGTGTGGAAAAGCAGAGGGGAGATGGAGGTGTAGGTGATGAGGAGAAGGGGCATTGCCACCCTAAACCCTCTGGTCACCTGCTGCAGCTGGGAGGGGAGTGCCAACCTGCTTTAGCAGGGGGTTGGACTGGAAGGTCTCCAGGTCTCCCTCCCAACCCTGAGCATTCAGTGGCTCTGTGGAACAGCTGATTGTGGCCCTCCCCTGTGGGTGCCAGTGCCCACACCCACGGGGCACTGCTGCTGTGACACCAGTGCTCCCAGCATGGTGCTGAACTGGGGGGAGCCCCAGGCTGGTGTGGCCAAGCACTTCCAAAACTGAAACCAAGCCCTGTCCATGCTGTGGATGTGCACTGACCCTCTCAGCAGCTGTACAGGCAAAGGAAACCTTACAGCCCTCTCACCTTTACTTTTCCATGTCTTCCCTTGAATCCACAGCAAGGAGCACAGGTCTAATCATGGTTGTAAGGCACAGAGAAGACATGAGTAAAAACTTTGTGTAGCTCCAGCCATTCATCTATAGCTGAATATCTGCTAACCAAGAAGGCTTAAACTTGATTATTTGAGTGAAAAACCCCAGAGCCATCGGGAAAGAGGCTGCTCTTACATTAGAGCTGAGACAGGAGCTAAAAATGTGTTCAGTCATTAGTCCTGATGCATTTTTCCTGTCTGTCCATGAGCAACACCATTCTGTGGCTTTTTCTAAGTGATGAGAGAAAGACAGGACTCTCCTCTACTGCTCAGTGGGGCTGAGCTGCCTCATACTCCTCCCAAAGCCTCCCATCCAGATATCCTCCTGCTCCTGCTCCCAAAGGCAGCTTGAGAGGAGCCTTTTCTCCCTGGCCCAGGGCCGAGATGGCTTCGTGCTGCCACTCTCCTGGCACAGTTCATCTCTCCTGGGAAAGATGCTCTGGCAATGTGCTGTGTGTGATGAATGCAGGCAGCAAGGGTAGGAGACAACTGGAGCTCTGGAAAAATGTCTGAGCTGGGAATAGCAGGGAGGAAGGGAGAGGATGAGGAGTGGAAGTGGCAGCTGTGGCCTGGTGCTTGGCTGCCCATGAGCAGGGAGGTTTAAGGTCACTCCCTTCCTGAGCCACTGAGCTGGGGAATTGCAGGGAGGGCAGCTCTGGGATCCTGTGTGAGCCTGACCTCACCACAGGGGACCTGTTGGCTCTCATGGACCTCTGCTTCTTGTAGTACCTGGGGTTTGCTGGTGTGCACTGGTTTAACCCTTTCTCTTCATCTTTCTCTTTTGCTGGTTCAGTCCTTCCCCTCCAGCTTCCAGCCTCTCCCCAGGTTTTAATCTCCCTTCAATTTTCAGGTCTCATCAGGATCCTCCATTATCAGCTGCTTTCCCAGGTTCTGGCTCTCTTTGATGTGCATCCCTTCCCTTCCCTTCTCTCACCACACACCCAGCAGGGAATTTGTGATGAAGAGGTGCTGTGGAGTCCCTCATGCCATTAAAGGAATTTCCAACTGCCCTTCCCTGGAAAAGTGAAGATTAAAGATACCCCAGGTGTAAAGAAGGCTTCTCCCCCATGGACCCTTGCAGACATTGTGCAATCTTCTCTCTGGCTTTGGCAAGTCCATCACTCACCCCATGGCATCCCCTTTCCCTGTTTCCCCACTGGCTCTGGGGCCTGGTGTCCTGTTCCTCTCTTCCCTGTGGTCACCTGCCCCCTGTGCCACCTACAAACCTGAGACCCTGTATAACTAAAAAAACCCACATGCTCCCTCTCTCTGGCTCCAGATTCAGCTTCAGCACACTGGAGTAAACACCTGCTGGAAATTGATTTGGGCTGGGAACCTTCTGCCTCTCTGCTGAGCCAGACTTGTAACCTGTGTGGCTGTGTGAGCTTGAATTGCCACCTGAGCAGTTCTCAAGCAGTTTCTCTACAGGAGAGGCTGACTGGGATCTAGAAAGGCCCTGGCTGCACTCCGAAATGACACACTGTTACAAGGTGCAACTTCAGCCAGCACACGGGGTCAGACATGGTCCTTACATATCCCACCTGCGGACTGGCAGTGCCCTTAAGAGGGAAGAGGAAACATGACACCCTTCTGCTCCATCTCGCCGGGAAACACAGACTCTCCCGCTTAGACCCCTCGGGCAGGCTTAAACTCCTGCTTAAACCCCTGCAGCTGCGGTGCTGGGAGTGCGGGGAGGTTTGGGAGCCCTGGGGCGGCGGGATGGAGCTGACGACTCTGCAGCGTCTGTGCTGTCCCTCGCTCTCCCACCGGCGTTACTCAGCAGGCTGCACACGTCGGTGGAAACGAGCCTGTTTGTTGTTTTTTTTTTTTTTTTTTTTTTTTTTTCCCTGTTCTCGAGGAAGCGGCTGTGACTGTGATGCTCAAGGACGAGCCTGGGCCTCCCACTCCCCCCCTCCCTCAGCAGCACACACAAACTTACCTAAGCCCTTATCTTCTCGGGCGCTGCCTGAGCAGCTTTTGGTTGGCTGGAGGCTGGAGCGATGCCGGGGCCCCCTCCCCGCTCTCCCGCCTCCCACCCGATATAAAGCGCGGCTCGGCGCCGCTGTCGCAGCCGCCGGCACAGGGACCGAGGGGCAGGTGGTACCGCAGCGCCTGTTGCACCCCCGGGAGGAGCCGATGAGTTGCTGGATGCCCGGTTGCCCAGCTCTCAGCATGTGCCGGGGCTTAGCCGCGCTCCCCATCACTTGCCTGGAAAGGTAAGGCGCTTCTGGGAGGCAGAGGGCTGGCTGGAAGAAACTGCGCCTGGACCAGCCCGTGCTGCTGAGGATGTGGTGTCAGGGTAGGAACCGGGGTGCAGGCCTCGAGGAGACACGCAGACAGGTGGTTTTGTTGTGGCTGCATCCCCTCTGCTCCCCTGGAGGGGAAACAGGCAGAGGGAGAGGAGGCTGGACAGGGCTGTACACACACACACACACACACACACACACACACACACACACACACACACACACACACACACACCCCAGGGTTTGTTTCTCTGGCTCTGCCTCTGCACAACTTGCTCCGAGCTGGCGGCAGCAGCAGGAGTGTTTTTGTCAACACGGTCGAACTGTTAAGTGACACGTCGCTCCTCCTGCAAAGCCCCACGCTGCCGGCTTGACATTTAAACCCTTCTTTTTCTACGAACGAGCCGCGGCACGCAGAGAGCGGCGGGGCCGCCCTCCGCCTCGGGGACACCCTGGGGACAGACAGGAGCCGCTTCTCCTGCCCTGCTGCGGCAGACAGATCCCGGTAGGGAGGTGCCTCCTCCGTGCCCGAGCCGCGGGGACAGGCAGGAGCATCCCAGCCTCTGGCTCAGGAGCATCCCAGCCTCTGGCTCAGGAGCATCAGCGCTGCCTCCTAAGGGCATGGGGTAGGTGGATGGCGCTGCAGCGGAGCGCTGCCCTCTCCACGGCCTGGTGACAGGCTCCTGGGGACCCTGGGGCACCGCAAAAAGGAGAGCAGGGGAGCAGCAGCCTGGGAGCAGGGAGATGCTCCCGCTCTGCCGAGCGGGAAGAAATCGCCGTGTTTCTCCAGCGGTTTGGGAGCAGCGGAGCGCTGCCGCCGGGAGAGTGGGATGGGAAAAGCAAGCAGGTGAGCTCCGGGGAGCTGGGGGGGCTCCAGCTGGGCTCTCGGCAGCTGCTCTGTTACCTGCCCCAGAGGATAGAGCTCGTCGTGCTTTATATTCCATGTGTCTGTGCCTGGGAAATGAGCAGGAGAAAAAAAGTCCCCCAGGCGTAATGCGCTGCCGAGCGCGGTTGCCAGGGAGCAGGAAAAGCAAGTGGGGAGCGTTTATTTCACACACCAGAGAGCAAAGAAGTGGCTGGAGCTGGGCAGCGAGGGGGTCCAGCCATCCCACCTCTCCCCTTCTTCCCTCCCTCCCTTCCAGAGCCAAGGATCTGAAGACCCGCTTGGGCATCCTGCTTCATAAACCCGAGCTGGGACACAAGATCGGGAGCTCCAGCAAGCTGCAGCTGGGCTCTAGGAGCAGGTAAGCCCAGCACTGCCCTGCCCCGGGTTCAGGCCGGGCCAGGTCCCCGTGGAGCAGCCTTTTCCCAGGGATGCTCCTGCCCATCTGCGCAGCTCCCCCTCCACATAGTCCCACCCAGGCGGGCCGGGAAGGCGGATCACTTCCCAGCTCCAGCGGTTATAAAATCCGACGGGGGAACGGATGCTCTGGCATTAGGCACAGAGAGCAGGGCCTTGGCAAGAGGCAAGGAACCCGCGGGGCTCCTGCACTTCCTGGTGCCTCACACCCGTGGCTGGGTTATCCCCGGGAAATGCAGGCAGCATTAAACACAGAACACTAAATACTGCTGCCGAGGGCAGGGGGTCTTCCTGAAGAGGAGGCTCTGCTGGAACGGCACCAGCAGAAAAGGAGCATCCCCTAGAGAACCTGCTGGACTTGTATCGGCAGGAAAGGGTTTTTCTGAGCATCCCCTAGAGAACCTCCTGGCCAGCAGCATGGAGCTGAGGCCGGGTGAGCCATCAGGGAAGGTAAAAGAAAGGGAGGAGAGAGGAAAGAGAGCCCACAGGTAATGGATATTGGCCTCTCCTTTGGTTTCCTGCCGAAAGCCGCTGTCTCCCGTTAACGGAGCTGCACAACTGAAATGCTCCCATCCCTCACCGCTGGACAGTGAGCCTCACATCCTTTTGTCTTTTCCAGAGACTCCTCCCGAGAGGTGCTGGAATGGAGAGAGTCCTTTGACCAGCTCCTCAAGAGCAAAAGTGAGTAGCATCTTGTTTTCTTCTCTCGGTGAGAGCGTGTAGGACAGATGTACTCGTGGTGAGCCGTACGACTGAAGTCAGCGTACGATGAAATCTCACCTCCTCCTCAAATGAGGTGTTCTAGGATTTAGAAAGGGATCCCTTTCCTGCCCAGATCTGAGGCACAGGGCTCATTTCCTGCCCCATGAAGCTGTACCCTGGCTGGGTGTTTTTAGGGGGCAGAAGTGTTGTCTCACTGCTGCCTTGGGACAGGAGTGTTGTCACGGGCATCTCATGAGGAGCAGCCCGCCAGTGGGACCATCATGGTATTCCCAACCCACCCCTTTCTCCACACTCGGGAGAAGACAGCATCTGCTCTCCGTGTCTGGTGGAAACAGCGATGCGGCCACCTCCCCTCAGGCTTGTCCAAACAACTGCATTGCTGCCCTCTGTCTGTCTGACCTGTGCCTCCGGGGATGGCTCCTCCACAGGGAGAAGGAATTCAGCTGTTTTACTGAATCACCGTGGCCTTTTCCCCTTCTGATATCAGCTGTGTGTCTGTGAGATGCTGTGTCCCTCTCCCTATTGCAGGCAGCTCCTCCAGACCCAGAGGTGGGACCTCTTTTTTTAGCCCTTCATCCCCTCCTTGCACTGGGCTCTTCACAATGGCAGAGGCTCCAAATTTTAATCCAAAAGAAGCTGTCTACCTTAAAAGCTCTTCCCCAGCCAGACAAAGTCCTTCCACAGCACTAGTCTGGGGACAAGTGTAATTTTTTTTTTTTTTCCCAGTCTTCCTCACGTGCTGTGATGGCTAATGAGCATCTCCAGCTTTGTAACTTAATCCACCCTCCCAGCACAGCTTTGAAATGCTTGCTGCAATTACTCTCCCGCCCTCAGCATCTCGTTCCCCCCGGATCTCTCGGCTGAGAAATCAAGCCCCAGGCACGGCTGCTGGGCTCCTGCAGCGTTCCGATGCGTCAGCCCGCTCCTCCTTAGGTAGAATTAGCTCTTTTCCGAAGCTGTAAAGAAAATACTCTGAGGCCTCATTACAGAAAGGTCAGATAAATAAAACCAGAGGATTACTTGTCTGTGGGAAAGGATTTTATTGGAGTCTAGAGGCCAATTAGCAGTGTCTCAGAGGGTGGAATTTGCCCGGAGGGAAAGGAAATCTGCAGATGTCACGGTCTGAGCTCCCAGGGTGATGCTGCTGCTCGCCAGGCAGTGTCTGCTGCTGGTCCTCTTCCTCCCTTCTGTGCCATTAACTGTTCTTCTGTCCTCTCCCCAGGTGGGGTAAATGCCTTCCACACCTTCCTGAAGACTGAATTCAGCGAGGAGAACCTCGACTTCTGGCTGGCATGCGAGGACTTCAAAAAGACCCGGTCGAAAACCAAGCTGGCCTCCAAAGCCAACAGGATCTTTGAGGAGTTTGTCCAAAGTGAGGCGCCCAGGGAGGTGAGAGCATTTTCTGTGGCATCAAATAGGGTGGGAAAGGAATAAAATATCCTGGTGGGCTTTATTAAAGTGCTTTTGGATCGGGGGAAGATGTGCTCTTGTTCATGAGAGCTTTAATTTCTAACACCGTGTGGTCCCATCACAATTGGCTCGTTAATGTTGGAACAGAAATTAAGCCTAACCATGAAGGGATAGAAAGGTTTGTGAGCATCATTTCACCCTCATCTGAAGATGGATTACAAACAGTTTTTGTCCTCATACGGGAGAGGGGTTAACATCTGTGGGCGCTGCTGCCTTGCAGGTGAACATCGACCACGAAACCCGGGAGATCACCCGCAAGAACCTCTCGGGGGCCACCTCCGCCTGCTTCAACGAGGCCCAGGCCAAGACCCGCACGCTGATGGAGAAGGACTCCTACCCTCGCTTCCTGAAATCTGCCTCCTACCAGGACATGACCCGGCAGGCCGCCGGCCGCGGCTCCAGCAAGCGCTCGCACACCTGAGCCCGGCCCGGCGCGGCGGGGGGACCGGCCGGGGACAGGCACAGGGTGGGACACGCTTGGCCAGGGCTGTGTGGCAGGGTTTCGGCTGAAGTTCTGGAATTTTAGCAGGATCCCCCAGCACCTGGAGCCGGAGCCGGCGTTCCTCGCTCTCCGGGTGGGAGCCCGGAGCCTCCCCTTGCAGCTCGGCCGCTGCAGACGCAGAAAGGAATCGGGTTTGAGCTGCGAGCCCAGGGAGAGGAGATGGGATTCCCCCGAGCATCCGCGGCCCAAGAGCTCCCACCTGCTCCTCTCTGACCTGCGGAATCGGCCGGCACAGGAGGCGGCCACTCCCGCTCGGCTCGCAGGGAATGGCCGGGATAAAAGCCCCGAGGCGATCTGGCGTTTTCAGCTGGAGGGATCCTGCGCCTGCCTTCTCCTGATCCCGAGATTCTCCAGCTGTGTCCTGTGCATGCTCTGCATCGAAGCTTTCCACCTCCTTCCAGTGCAGTGACGTTTTTATCCCTCGCTTGAGCTCCATGACCTTCAGATTGCACCCAATCTTAGGTCCCGTCTGCGATGGTTTATTCCTATTATTGTTATTTATTTTATCGTTGTTGTTATTATTCTTATATCTGTATTTATTAGAGGAGCACTGCTGAAAGCACACACGCATGTCCCTCATTCTGAGGAGCTTGTAAATGAAATTATTTTAGCTGTTGTAGCACTTAGCATGCCTCCCACCTTTTCTGTGTAATGATTTGAGAGGACCAGACAGATTTGTAGCACAGTTGTGGAGCGAGGTACACCAACAGCAGCAGGGAGAGCTGCTGGAGGACCACAGAGGCAGTGCAAGGATGCTTTACAGCCCACGTTGCTGCCTCTCTCCATCAAAGATGTGGAAGGCATCTCAGCACATAGCAGCTTGTCCTAGGCAGGGAACAGAGAGGTCAAACAGGCACTTTGGTGAGCAACCCCATGGAAAACTTGATTTTCACACATAGGAGAGAAAACCCAGGGCGTTGCCTGGGTTTATAATCAGGCTTGGTGTTCCCTTGGATGGTGAAACCAGTCTGCAGCCACAGCACTTTACCAGAAAACCGTGGAGTGAGGGAAGTCAGTGCCAAGAATTCAGTGACTCTGAGGGGTGGCAGGACACATCATCAGCTCAGACCTGGGGGCAGCTCTTCAGAAAGTCCCTCTCAGCAGCAATTTTGGGGTTCTGGATCCCACTTGGCAGCAATGGTGGCAGCAGCTGCCTGGGTGGGTGGTGTGGAGCCTGTGCTGGGATGTGTCGCCAGCACTGCTCCCTGCTGAGGGCTGCTTTCCAGGGTTCTGTTTATCCCTAAAGACCAAACCTGGAGATCCTTATCCCACTGGTACTCACTCCTTGCCAAGGGAACTCTCTTTTGCCCCCCTGTCTCAGCAACAGCCAGAGCATAGCATCCTTTGGGCTTTTCACAGCTGCTTGAGCAGAGCAAGGGACCAAGGACCATTTTGGGGATGTTGCTCCAAGTCCTCTTCCACCATCCCCAAACTGGTCCCACCTCTGAGCCTCTGGCTGCTGTCCTGGCTGTGTTTACAGGGAGATATCAGCTGCTTTCTTATTTATTATTTATTTTTACAACTGGAATCAGCCTTGCTGTGTTACTGAGGCGAGTGATGCACAATGGTCTGTTCTCGTTGCCGACGTGACGTTGTCATTACAAAATAAAATTTAAAGAGAAGAATACCCTGACAGCATGGGCTGAGTCTGTATTTCTTTTTTTTTTTTTGGTTGTGGACTCTCAATTAAATTTTACGTTCTAATTCTGGATGCTTTGCAAAGCTGCTTGTGTTGGGTGACTGAGGGGGCACTTCCAGTCACTTTAAAAGTGACAGTGTCAAGAGCAGAAGAGGAAAGGGGAAGATTTTTGAAGCATGAAGCTCTGTGGTATTTGGTTTATCAATAAAAGCCAAACAGTTCATGGAAGGAAAGAAAGCAGAAGTGAAGTTTTGAATGCATGAACTGCCAGGGTATTCCGTATTTCTTGTACTGCTCAGAATTCCTGGGCCACTTACTGGACTGCAGTTCCCAATATCTGCTCAATATTAGTAAAACACAAGTGTCTTAAAATTTACCTTAAAATTGTCTTAAAATTCTCAATTGCATTGAGAGGATGCAAATTTTTTTTTTGCAGGAAAAAACCTGCTTTTGGGTCACTGACATAAATAATACTTGATTTTTGTCAGTAACACACCGGCTGATTGAATTCATTGACAAGGGGGGAGCTCTCTGGTATCAGAGGGGTTATTAAAAACATCCTTTTCTTGTGCAGAGTGAGTTCCCTGGAATTCCCTGGGAGGGACGGGGAGGGTTACATGGAAAAAACCTTTCCATTGGAAGCACCCAGAGCTGCCTGTTGCAACACACGGGGAGGAGCACCCCAGTGCAGCTCCAAGAAGTGCTTGGAATAAAAAACCACAACCGAAATATGATTTTATTTCAGTTGCCTTCATTCTATTTATTGCGTGTTCTGGAAGCCAAAATTAACTGTCCTGCGTCAGCGGAGGAGAGCGTGAGGGGACTGCCGAGGAGGAGCTGGAATCACTGGAATCACGGGGGAACAGCTTGGGAATATGCATCTTCCAAGGTGTTACTATGAGCACGAGCCACCCCCTGCCATTCAAATGCATTTTACAAGCACCTGCAGCTGCAGCAGAGCCTCGTGTCCCCTCTGACACAGCCCTGCAGGGTGCAGGGATCACCAGGCACTGTAAAATACATCGACTCTGCTCCACCCCCACCTGTCCAGAGGAAAAAGCAGGTTGAGCTTCCCCTCACCTTTTATTTCCTTTTAAAGTAAGTATGGCCTTGTCTTACAAACCAGGTGATTTGGGATCAGAGCAGTTTGCATCTCTGTGTGATCTTTGTCCGTGTCAGAGGGAAGAAATGAGCTGAAAAGTATCCAGGAAATATTTAAATTACTTGTCAGGAAAGAGGGCAGTAAAGCAGACTAGAAGCAGCTAAAATCAAAAATATTGTTGTTGCCTTTTTTTAAAACTGCAGCTTCTGAACGAAGAATATGAATACCTTGTCTTGCACACCTTGAAGTTAATTTAAAACCGATTCTCTATTAAAGAAAAAAATTAAACAGGCCAACAATAACAACAACAAAATAAAGAAGTAATGAAAATATAGAAGCAAAACCTTTTTGAGCTTTCTTTAGAAGGAAATGTGGGGCTGTGTCCATTCTTGCTGCATCATGCACGGCCCAAGCTGAGCTCTCAGACCCCAGAGCTGATCCTGGACAATCCCATTTGCAGCTCAGTTTCCTCAGGGATGCTTCCCAAAGAGAAAACCCAGTCACTAAAAGCAAGCCTTGCATCCAGCTGTGGCTGCTGCCAAAACCCAGCGGTAAGACAACAAAACCTTAAAACCTCAGGGCAGGGGGGGGATAAAAAAAACCCCAAACCACAAAACCACGTTTGAGAAAGAGGAGCCAAAGCTTCCCTCGGCCGGCTGCGGTCATTCCCAATAAACCCCGGCTGAAGTTTCCCAGGGTTTGCAAATTTGGAAGCAGCTGAGGGGATTTGAGCTCTGGGGAGCCACCGTGGGGGCTGGCACTGCCCTGCCCTCCAGGCTGTGAACACAAACTTGCTCCGGGGCCAGGTTTCCATGAGCCAGGATGGGATGGGGGGGTGGATTTATTTGGTGGAAAAAAAGCCATTTCCCCATGCCCTGGGAGCTGGAGCATTCCCAGCAGCAGCTCAGCCAGAAGGTCCCTGCTCCAGGGGGACAAAGCAGCTTCGAGGTGGTTTTAGGACATGGATGCAGGGGTGCACTAAGAGAAGGATTTAGGCAAATGGGTGTGCAGATATTGAATTGTAGGAATCTCGAGCTTTCATTTTCCATGGATACACACAGGTGACAACAGGCTGCATGTGTGTACATCCCTGATTTATTCCTCCTTTTAAAGAAAGGCCGAGAAGGAACGCTGTACAATGTTATCTGCGTGTGTTTTTGGAGGGAGCCGAGCAGCAGAGAGGATGCACTGAGCCATTCCAAACACGCCAAACGCCTCACCCCGTGCTCTGGCAGCCCCAGGGCAGCCAGCAGGGAGGGAGCAGCTGGATGGCATCGCTCTGCAGCTTCCACTTCAAGGCCTTTGGCTGAACTGAAGTGCCAGAACTCACAGCTGATGTGAATGTTCCCGCTGAGCCTGAGCGTTCCCCCTCGCCCTCCCCTGACACAGCAGCTGAACGCCAAGGTTGCACAAGGGTTTGTGCCCCTGGGCTGCCTCGGGAGCTGAGAAAGGATGAAGAGATAATTTTTCATGCTTTCTGCTGCTGCTAGGGTGTGCT
Organism: Trochalopteron elliotii; assembly: GCA_024734555.1. NCBI lineage: Eukaryota > Metazoa > Chordata > Aves > Passeriformes > Leiothrichidae > Trochalopteron > Trochalopteron elliotii. The sequence continues at coordinate 436,853 of JANPWX010000161.1, read as the reverse complement.
GCCCTTCTGCCTCCCCGGGGCTGGGCTGCCTGTGCTGCAGGGGAGCTGGGACACGGTGCAGCCACAGCCTGGGGGCAAGGATGGGGATGAGAAACAGAAATGGGGAGAAATCCTGCTGGAGATCCACCTGCTCTGCTTGGCAAAGGCATTTCTAAGCTCAGGTGCTCAGCCTGGTTCCTTGCCTGACCTGTTTTGGCTGCTCTGGGCTGTTTTAAATGGATCTGCCCTGCCCTCCTTGCCCAGGGGCTGGGATGTGCTGCCCTGCTTCGTGAGGTCCCTGCCTGACTCACTGTTGCCCTCACCTCTCCTTCCCTGCTGAGAGAAATTTCTTTTTTTGTGGTGATGAGGATTGAGCAGCAGTCTAAAAAACTAGAAAATGAAGTTTAAAAAATGTGAAAATACTCCATGAAAGGCACAGATATGGGGGATGTGGTTCATTGGTGGACTTGGAGGTGATGGATGATGGTTGGGCTCAACGATTTTGGACTCAATGATCTTGGAGGTCTTTTCAAACCTAAATGGTTCTGTGAGAAGTGGCTGATGCTCCTCCATGGGTAGCATCACCTGCCATCCTTCTGTGGACTATTTTCCAGGGTTGTGTTCCAGCACTGAAAGTCACATCAGCATGGCCAAGCACATAAACCCTGGGATATTCCCACTTGGAAATATAATAGGAAAGCACGTGAAGGGAACATGAAGAAAAAAACCTCATCCTACTATTCATAGCTCCTTTAAAAAATTATTTTGCCCTTGGCAGGCAATTTTTGTTGCCACATTTTGCCTCGTGCCTATTTGTGGCTGCTGGGAGGACAAGGGTTCTCGGGAGATATCATCTCAGGGGAAGGGATGCAAAAATGGGTGTAAGTCCATCAGAATGGAGGAAAAGGGAGATTTGTTTAGCTGTGCCCTCAATTCCCCTGCTGTCTGTGTCTCAGCAACTCATCTGCTGAGTCCCTGGGTGCGTGGGAGCAAATAATGACTCTGCAGATGTACAAATACAGCAGGAACTCCATAACCCAGAGGCTATGGAATGGTGGTGGAGAGGAGCTCTGTCTCTCCCCTGCCTGAGAAAACCTTTGAGACCTTTTCATTCCCTGGAAACTGTCTGTTGCAGGGACTCAGAGTTTAAACTTATGGCTCTGTGAAAAACAATTTGGATCAGGAAAGCACTGCCAGCAAACCCTTCTTGGCTGGGATGCAGGCACAGGACACTCCTGCCACAGCCCTGCTGGCTGCAAACACCTCGTTCCCACCACTGTAGGGTTTGGGTTCCTACCATCCTAGGGATTTTCATCTTCCCACCATAAGATAATAAATGACTTTAATTAAAGCAGCAAGCTGAAGAAGGCTTTTGTACTTGGCTGGGTGGGCGAGGTGATGCTGTTATATTGGCTTTTTTTTTTAAATGTCTTTTGGCTTTTTTTTGGATGCCTTTACTGGCTTTGAAGCTGAGCTGTGCCCTTGCTCTGGTTGTTTGTCTGTTTTTGCAGCCTGCAAACAGGTACTTGAACACGAGCAGCTGCAGCCACAGCCCTGCTCAGACTGGGAGAGATCCTTCCTGTGAATTAAAATGAGATCCTGACAGCCTTGAGACAGACTGGAGATTGCTCCCTGAGTTTTCACAGTCTCTGTCCCTGTGGGGCTGTGTCAAGGTCTCCTGTGGCAGCACAAACCCTACAAAATCTCATGCAGAGACCGTGGGATGTTCCCAGACCCTGTGGGTGCTGTGGGAAGCAGGATGCCCAACACCACAATGAGGTACAGGGCTGCAGAGGCAGAGTTTAGTGAAAGCTGGCCTGGAGATGTGAGCCAGCAGTGCAGGCATCCATCAGGATTGGGATATCTGTGGAAAACACGTGCAGGGCTGCATCCACCCAGCCATTCCAAGGCTTTTCTGTGCCCTTGTGCCTGTATCAGGCCATGTCTCCATGTCCTCAGGCAGATTCCCTGTTTGTGCATGTGCCAAGGCACCACAGAAAGTCAGGGGTGATTGGATTGACACAATTCCAGCCCCATTTCAGACCTGAGCTGAATCCTGCTGTTGGCACAGTCCAGGGCAGCTGCCTGGGGGAGTTGCTCAGGCTCTGCTGAGCTCATCTCACATCACAGGGCAGTGAAGGAAACTGGGTGGGACAACACAGCCCGGGCTACTCCGTGTATTTCCTGCTTTCCAGGCAGATAAGTAAGGCCTGGAGGAGCAGGCTGGCTGTTTACACAGAGTTGCCTACAAGGAGCAGGGTGCTGCCAGGGTGCTGCCTGCCCAAGCAGTGAGGAACTCACAGCTCAGAGATCCCCTGGCTGTAATTCAGCAGCATTTATTTCCCTCACATGGATGGATGTGCCAAAAAGGTGAGAAAAAGCTTAAAATGTCTTTTAAAAAGTCTTTAAAAATGTCTTAAAAAAAAAAGTTTAAAAACCCCAAATGTCCCCCAATCCACACCCCCTGATGAATCCAATGCCTGCATGCCTTCATCTCCTGAACCACTGCTGAGCAGATGTTTCTAAACAGGGTCTGGGTCTATGTGGACAGCACTTTGCTCATAACTTCTCTGCTGCCTGCTGGAAAAAAGGCTGCCAAACACCCCCCCCCCAGAACCCCAGCATCTGATGAGTTTCTGCGTGGGGCCAGAGTGTTTTTAGCCTCACAAAGGTGTATCCCACTCTGAGGATTGCTAGCAGCCTCTCAGAAATAAAAATAATTAGTGAGACGGCTGATTGGAGGGGTTTGGAAAAAGCAATAAGGTTTTAATTAAGGAGAAAATAACAAACTATACAGAACAAAAGAATAAAAGGTGTGCACAGTGCAGGGAGATCCCCTGCACCTGCTAAGGCACCCTGAAAAAGCCCTGAGTACCTCCGTGCTCTCTCTTAAGTATTCAACAATCTAGGAGGGTTTTTTTGCATGCTGCCCAATAGAAAACAGATTCAGGAACAGCTGAGGAAAAGCTCAAGGATCCAACAGGTGCCTTTGTCCTGGTACTGGGCCAATTATGGTGAAAAAAGCATGAAAGTTGCTGGTTCTTCTTCCTTAAAAGTTCAGGGGTGAAACTTAAACTCTTTCCTGATATGGAAGCAGCTGTTAAGGCCTGGGGGAGCACTGCAACAAGCACCCTCCTGCAAGTGGGTAAAACCTTCCTTCCTGGCAGGGGCCAGCACATTTTTGGGGAGCCCTTGCTGGCTGTGTGGTTGTGGGTGGCAGCAGGCAGGGTGGGGTGACACATGGGGACAGGCAGATGAGATCAAAAGTCAGTGGGGCGGGGACAGAAATATTTAAACATTTCCTGGAGTGCAAAGCTCACCACTCTGGTGGAGGAGGAAGGAGCTCAGCCCCTCTCTTCCCCCTCCCCGGGGTTCTGCCATCCTGGCAGGGGTGAGGAACTTGAGCTCCACCGTGCCCAGGGGATGTTGTGCTGCTTTTCGGGCCAGGAAAGTGACACTGTTTATTTATTTTTCCTGCGCGGCGAAAGGTACAGAAATTATTACAAGGAAATGAAATGCATCTAAATCAATGAACTACTGTGTTTATTTCCTGCTGGGCAGGGAAATAAACCATCCCAAATCCAATCTTTGGCTTTCCTGAGGGAAAATTCAGGTAAATTTATACTTTGCTTTTATACCTTAGGACTTCTCTATCTCTTTTGTGACTTGCTTGGGTAATTTATTTCCAGTTCAGGTTGTCAGGAATAACTCTTGGAAGTGCTGATCAGGAAATGGGTATTGGAGCCCCACTTTTTCTGGATACCAGATTGATAAAGGTAAATTAAGTCCTACCTGATTAATGTCCTAACATGGTGAAAAGCTTAGGAGAAGCTTCCTGTCAGGCAGGGTCTCCTCATGGCCTGTGGAAGGGATTAAGGCTGGCTTTCTGTCTCACTCCAGGTGCTGGATCAGGGGCAATCAGGACTCTGTGTGGTTGCCATCCAAAGCTGAAGGGGAATGCCCATCTCCACCTGACACCGTGGCTGGAGTATGGCTTACCAGGTAACCTGTGAGGAGTCTGAGATGCCATTCACAGCAAAAGCAGCAGGGACACCTCCCCGGGCTGTGAGAGGGGCTGGAGCCAGGCAAGGAAACAAGGAGTCCATGAGTGCTAAAGCTGTGCTTCTCTCCAGACCTTGACTCTCCTGGCTGGCACAGACACTGCTGTCCTCAGGATAGGACATGGAGTGGAAACGGAGAGGTTTCACAGGCTACTAAAGCAGTATTTCCTGTTCATTAATCAGGTGAAAACTGCACCTAATGGATTTCACTGGCCACGCCTGGTGCATCCCCTGTTCCGAAGGCACTGAGCCTGCACCTCTCCCACCCTCCTGTGGATCCCTGCCTTCTGCTGCTGACCCCAGAGCCTCCCTCAGACCACCATGGAGCTCCCAGCTCACAACCAAGCCTCCACCCCTCCCAGCACGAAGGCAGCAGAAGTCCTTAACTCCGAGTTAAACGCTGCTGTGAAGTACAGTGATAAGGAAGCCGTGCTGGAGCTGCTGGAGCAAGGGGCAGATGTGAATTCCAAGGTAGACAGTGGCTGGACACCCCTGCAGACTGCAGTGCAAACCGGGGAGGAGGACCTGGTCCGGCTTCTGCTGGACAGGGGGGCTTCTCTGCACGCCAGGAAGGACAATGGTGGCACTGCATTTACTGAGGCAGGGATAAGGGGGGACGTGGGGATCCTGCAGCTCCTCCTGGAGCGAGGGTCAGACATCAACGACCGGGACATCAACGGATTCACGGCGTTCATGGAGGCTGCGTGGTACGGGAAGGAGGAAGCCTTGAGATTCCTGCACAGCAGAGGGGCAGAGGTGAATCTGAGGAGGGAGACCAGCCAGGAGAAAGCCAAGCTGCACAAAGGAGGTGCCACGGCGCTGATGGACGCTTGCAGGGAGCGCCACTTCTCAGCTGTCAAAATCCTGGTCCAGGAGATGGGGGCTGATGTCAACATCCGTGACAACAGAGACAGGAATGCCTTGATCCACGCTCTAAAGAAGGGTTCAGACAAAAAAAGGTACCAGTCAGCTGTGTCCATAGTCCATTTCCTGCTGGAGCACGGCGTGGATGTGAAGAGCAAAGATGAATGTGGGAAAACTGCCCTCATCCTGGCTGTTGAAATGGAGAGCCCGGAGCTGGTGATGGCTTTGCTGGAGAAGGATGAGATAGACATTGATGACGTGGATGAGGAGGGCAACACAGCCCTGATGGTGGCTGTGGAGAAAGGTGACTGTGAAATAGCAAAGCTGTTGTGTGAAAAGGGAGCCAGGACTGATCGTGGGAACCTGCTGGCAGTTGCAAGGAGAAATCGTTCTCTTAGCATGGAAAACCTCCTTCGTGAGCACAAGGCCAGGTTTGTCCCAGAAACCCCCAGAGAGTGGGAGCCAAACAGCAAACGCTGGGGGGCCCAGCTGAAAAAACTTGATCAAATGTATCGCCCCATGATTGGCAAACTGAAGATATTTCCCTACATCCAGCAGAAAATTCAGGATGGCATCTACCTCGGGCTCCACGGGGGGACAGAGGTGGCAGTGAGAATAACCCACAGTGCAGAGGGTAACGAAGAGAAAGAGTTCTTGGAGGAATGTTCTCACTGCGAGCACCTGCTGAAGCTCTTCCAGTCAGAGAAGGAAAAAGGCTGCGTGTACTTGTGCTTCCCACTCTGGGAGAAAAACCTCCAGGAACACCTGCAGGACCCTGAAGGCCAAAAGGATTACAAGGCTGCTCTGAAGATGATCTTCCAGGCACTGAGAGAGCTGCACTCCCTCGGATTTGCTCACCAGGATCTACAGCCCGGGAACTTTGTCATAGGTTATGTTTTGCTTTCTTTGTGTTTTCATTTTGCTTTTCCTGTAGTTTAGAGGGGAAGGTGCCTCACAGCTGTCTGTAAAAGTAGAGATGTCTTTGTGCTGAATGGGGTGGCTTTAGATCTCCTCTTTAAATAAGCACAGATACATTCACAGAGAGAACAACCTTACACACCTCATCAGGGCTCTGCAGGCAGATCAACCCATCACAGATGCCTTCAGAGAACTGTTATTTAAAGAAGGGGTCATCCAGAAGTCAGTGATGGACCGTATGAAGCTTTGCCACCTTTATTTGTTAACAATTCCTCTTCTTCCCTCAGATTTAGGTGGCAAAATCTACTTGGCAGATTTTGGTAATAAAAGAAAGTCGATCGAAGGCCTAGAGGAACTTGTAAACTCAGATTTAAAGGCAAGTTCTCTGTGGACCAACCTATGGTTTAAACTTTTGGGTGCTCTGTAGCTGTGGGTTCTAGGGAAAGGCTTTTTGCATCTAGAAAATGCCTTGATTTGTGGGGAAGCCTGTGCAGTGACAGATGCTGCACGGGAGAGATGTTGGTTTGGATGCCCATCTCCTCTGTCCTTGTGCACACAGCCTCAAGGTTTGTGTTGGGTGTGTATTTTACACTTCTGGGCACCTGCAGGGCTTGGGGAGACGAGTCCATTGGTGTGATGGTTCTGGCTTCTTTTTCTCCCCCAAGGTTGGGATTAATACACGGGAATCATTGTTTTGTGTTCGGACTTGGATATTTATTATTTCTTATCTATATTTCAGTCTCATGAGCTGTGAGCTCTAAGTAGCAAGTTAGAAAATGAAGGTAAAATGGAGTCCTTCTAACTCTTTCCAAGGTTATTTAAGTGCTGATCACCCAATAACAAGGTGATACCTATATTATTTATATTTCTGGCCCAATAATGACCACCCAAGGCCAGCAATGGGGACATTTTTTACCCAATTATAGAAAACCACCCAAACCCATGAAGAAGAAGGTGAAGATGAAGGTGAAGAAGAAGGACTTAGACAATGCCCAAAGTCCTCCATCTTGCCCCATACATTACTATATACTAAAATCTTAAATATAAGTTTTTCACCCTGTGAGATCACGCAATACTATTCGAACTACACATCCACAACCTCAGTGCTATCACTCAATTTCTGAAGCCTGTTCCATGGCTTCAAGTCAAATGTGATGCCTGCTTGAAGGCTAATGTCTTTTAGAACAGAAAGGCTGAAATTTTCAGCCTCCAGAGTTCCAGCACATTGGGTTGGGAGCTGGGTGCCTGTGGCACAGGAGCAGTGATGTCTCTTTGCAGGCCCTGGGCAGGCTCGTGCTCTACGTTTTAACAGGGGGTAGAAAACCCCTCCAGCAAATTGGGATCAAGGATTTGGCTCCCAATTCCCCAGATTACATGGAGGCTCTGGACCTTGTACAAAGCCTGTCCTCTCGTGATGAACGAGGCTTGGAAGGGCTGAGAAAACATCCCTATTTCTGGAGCAATCAGAGGTGAGTCCTGGGAGAAAAAAGGAGGTGGAATTTTGGTGTGGGAATTACTGGGAACAGTCCCATTGCAGCTAATGAGGCTTCTCATCCCACAGCAGGTTCAACTTCCTGAAGTCTATATGGAATAAAATCAAAGACTACCCAAACCGAAAAAGTGTTTTTCAGGATCATGTCACTAAGAAAACTTTTCCTTATCCACAGTGGACCAAAATGGTAATCCTCTTCTATTTGGATTGGTGTCAGGTTTGAGCTGGACATTCAGGCAGAAGATTTTCCAAGTGTTCCAGAGGCTCTTGTTTTAAAATGGAAATGGAAAAAGTAGCCCCACACAAAATACGACTGGGAAAAACAATTCAATTCAAGGCATGTTGATGCTAAAGGGAGCTCTGCTAACTGGGATTATAAAAGGGGTTGATCATTCTCGACTTGGCTGGCAAACATTCAAGGTCTAGTGGTTTTTGTAGGGTGTGAAAGGCAGGGAATAACCTGTGTGCTTTCTTTCAGATTGACAAAGATGTTTTACAAGTCATGGAAAATCCTAGGAATGCAAAACCATTCAAGTACAGAAGTGATGTCATCGACCTCCTGAGGCTCATGAGAAACATGGATGAACACAAAGATGAAGGGTATGTGTTCTCATCCTTGCCCCTGCCATGGGTGCAGAGAATCAGAGAATATCCTGAGCTGGAGAGGACCCACAAGGATCACCAAGTCCTGTCTTTGCCCAGGACAAGCCCAAGAATCCCCATCATGTGCCTGAGAGA
>JANPWX010000161.1:400196-428701 GCA_024734555.1 Trochalopteron elliotii | reverse complement strand
CCTACAAAGAACACATATAGGAAGCACGAAACACCCACCACAAACAACCCAAACAAAAAAAAAAAACCCCCCCACACACAAAAAAAAACCCAAAAAAAACCAAACAAAACACCACAACAACAACAAAAAAAAACCCCAACCAAACCAAAAAAAAACAAACCCAAAAAATTGAGGAATATAAAAAGTTGCAGCTCTGGGGTTTCTAGGAAACCTCCTTATATTATCAGAAAACTGGAATGACTTTTTCTCTGCAAGGGTACCCTAGAATATTGACCCCCTTGGATAAGCTTTAAAAATCCTGTTTGCTTTTGTTCTCTTTCAGGATCAGCAACAAAATAGGAGACTATGCTGAGTATTTCCTGAAGGTTTTTCCAAAACTTACCATCTATGTGTACAACAGTTTACGCCAGCACCCCACGTGCAGTCACTTAGCAGATTTCCAGGACCCTTCTCTGTAGGATGTCACTGCCTCCTGTCCCATGTCTGAGCCCACCACCACTCCTTTTATTTCTTATTTGTTCACCTGCAAATGAGCTGAAGATGTGAGTAAGGAGATGGGATAAAGGGACAGAGTGTGGAGGACTTAAATTAGGAAAGATTCCAAAGAGTTTGGTGTAACAACCATGAGCTTTGGATGCTCTGATTTGCACTGTGATTAAACGTTGCTTATGGAAATGTTTTTCAGCCATTGAAAAGGTTGAAAAGCTGTTGAAAAAAGCTGGTTTATGTGGTTTGTTTGTTTTGGTTTTTTTTGTCAAACTGGGATTGTTATTCTTTCAATGAGCCCACGGACAAACAAACTTGAAATAAACTTGACTAGAAAACTGACTCTGCATTCCTTTAGGAATGAGGTTCCCCCATCCCCTCTGCACAGGAAGACAGGTTCTGCACCACTGTCAAAGCACCACCTGCATCAGTGGTCCTGCCTTGGATCAAAGCTCCTTCTGAGGGTCCTGGGAACCTTTTAAATACATTATGGAAGTCTGACTGCACAACTGCTGATGAGAAAATGCAACCAGGAGAACACCAACTCCTCTTGTGCCAATATGTTGGGCTTTTTTACCTTTCCTCACTGCTCTTTTTTTTTCTCCTTGCTCACTGTGCCTTTCTCAGTCCCAGAAGGCAGGAAGACACCCAGAGATGTGTGCTCAGGTCCCTGCAGTGGGAGGAGCAGGGGGCTATGTGGTGCCCTGTGCCACGGCAGCATTTCTGCTCTTGCATGAATAGCAGCAAGGCCAAGGGCTGGGCTCCTGCAGCCTCCTGTAAAATGTCACATTTCCAGCTTTCTGTGTCACTTTTGCAACTTCTTCCATCACTCTGCTGTTTCACTGAAGGGCTGGGACTCCAAAGGCGTGCCTGAAACAGAGCAGGGATTAAACCCAGGGAGGCTGTGATTTATCTCTCTGGGGAAAATCTGGCTGCTGGCAAGAATTTCCAGAGACTGCTCCTGTTGTCAGAGAAGAAACCTGATCCATGCACGGGATCGGCAGAGCAGACTGCTCCCAGAGCATCAGACCACTAAGGAAGGAATGCAGGGGAAAACACCAGGCTGCCTCTCCCAGGAGGATGGGCCAGTGAGAGGCCAGGCAGGATGGAGAACTGGTGGGCAGTGCTGCAGCTGGGTGGTGTGGCAGTATTTTTGACACAGCCTGAGGATGGATGGACGTGTCCTGCGGAGCTGGGGGCAGAACCAGCTGCCAAAATTAGTGCTGTGGGATGTCCCAGCCTGTCCCAGGCTCAACGAGAGTTGGGATACAAATCCCTCTGAGCCTCATCCACACAGGCTCAGAAGCACTGAGAAATGTGAGGGCTGAATTAAGACCTTCAGAGAAACTAAAATATATAAATCCACACAGACAGGAGGTAGAATGTAAGTTTCGTTTTAAATAAGTAGAAAATCCTTTAAGTGCCTTAAGCAAATAAGAAACTGTGTTAGTTAGCAAGAAAAAGCCCTAAAGCCTGGTTTAAAATTCGATTACTTTTACAAAGTTAACTAAGTTTTGGATATAATGAAAACATAATGTAGCATTGCTAGCATTCCTAAATAGAACAGATAGAGTATGTAGGTATAATTTGTGTAAGAAATTAGGGCCACTTTCACACATCAAACTTCGATTTGCCCACCTGGGAGGTGCTGCCTGCCTTTGCCTCAGGCAGCTTTGCAGCCCAAAGGTGTGATTTGGCTTCACTGCCCTGCTCTCCTGCCTGCATTTGCTGTGCCTCTGCCTTTTTTCTCTGCTGAGACCCCCCCAGGACAGCTGGCTGAGCCCAGTGTGATGGGATCAGGTGCTCCCTGTCCTGGCTCTTGCATGCTGAGGATGTGCCTGTGTGCACAGGGTTGCTCCCAGCTCACCGTGCCTCATCTGCTGCTCTAAAAAACAAACCCACCAAGCAGCCCACAGGAGCAGTGGAGTGAAGGCTGCTCTTAGCTGTGGTTTTGCTGTGCTGAGCTTCAGGCACATCTGTGAGGCTTTAGAGTGCCTGGGCTCAGCTGGGCTCAGGAGTGTTGGTGAAAAGCTAACAAAAACACAGCAAGTTTTTGGGGCTGAAAGCTTTTGGGGCAAAATCAACTTCCAGCACAAGAGCAGTTCTGAGAGTTGGTCACAATTCATTATTTTAGGGATGGTTTCAGCTTCCCAAGCCCTGCAGTTAAATAAATGTTCTTGGTTTTGCGTGTTTTTGATCCTCCAGAGGCAAAGTGTTGATAATCACTACTGATAAATACAAAATATCTCATCTGCCTTAACACGTACCTGGTGTTATTCCCAGGATGAACTCTTCTAGGATCTGGGATTAAAAAGTAGTTTAAAATAGCTCAAAAATGACAAAGCCGAGAGCTTGCCTCTGACAAACTGATTAAGGTTGTGGTCTTTTCTTCACAAGGTGCAAAGAATATTTGTGATTTCTGCAGCTTCCTGGTGACTTGGCAAAGTCACTTTGACTCACTTTCACCTGGGGAAAATGAAGGCCCTTGCTATGATTTGGTTAGTGCTTTGTGAACACATACTGGCTTAAAAAAACCCGACAAAACCCCCAAAAAAGCAAAAAAAATTCACCAAAAAGAGCATGCTGAAGCCGCAGTCAGGCACGAGCTGATTTTTGCTGGAAAATCAGAAAGGCTTTGGCAAAACAGGCACCATCTCAGCAGCCAGCTGAGTGAGTGAACCAAATGGGCAGCCTTGCTACCCACAGGAAGTATTTAATTTGTGTGGAAAGGTGAGGAGCTGAGGTACATTTTAAACCATTTACAGATCCATGTGAGGAAGGAGATTTGTGTGGTGTTTCAGCTGGCAACACGTGTCACAGCACGTCCCTGCCAGGGCTGCAGAGCTGGGAGCTGCTGTGCTGTCACCAGGTAAGCTGCAGGATGCTGTCAGCTGCTTTATTTTTAGGTCTTATTGCTGAGTGCAAACGATTCCCTGTGTCCAGGCTGCTCAACTTCCTTGGATCACACCTGTGTGGGTTCTGCTGTGGCAGAGCTGCTGGGGGGAGGGCTGAGCTTCCCTCCATTCCTGCAGGGGAGGGAGAGATGCTGCATCAGGGGCTGCTGCTGCTGAAGGCAGGGTGAGGGTGATCAGGGACCAGCACAGGGCTGTGTGCTCCCAGGGAGGAATTCTGCCCATGGAGAGGGATCAAGGATGCTCCCAGGGATGAGTTCTGGGCATGGACAGGGATCAAGGATGCTCCCAAGGAAGAATTCTGGCCATGAAAAGGATCAGGGATGCTCCCAGGGATGAGTTCTGGGTGTGGAAAGGGTGAACAGGGGTGAACACAGGGCTGTGTGCTCCCAGGGAAGAGTTCTGGGCATGGAGAGGGATCAAGGATGCTCCCAGGGAGGAGCTCTGGGCATGGACAGGGATCAGGGATGCTCCCAGGGAGGAGCTCTGGGCATGGAGAAGGATCAGGGATGCTCCCAGCCAGGAATTCTGGACATGGAAAGCGTGAACAGGGGTAAGCACAGGGCTATGTCTGCCCAGGGAAGAGTTCTGGCCATGGAGAGGGATCAAGGATGCTCCCAGGGAGGAGTTCTGGGCATGGAGAAGGATCAGGGATGCTCTCAGCCAGGAATTCTGGACATGGAAAGGATGAACAGGGTGAAGCACAGGGCTATGTGTGCCCAGGGAAGAGTTCTGGCCATGGAGAGGGATCAAGGATGCTCTCAGAGAGGAGTTCTGAGCATGGAGGAGGATCAGGGATGCTCCCAGCCAGGAATTCTGGGCATGGACAGGGATCAGGGATGCTCCCAGGGACAAGTTCTGGGCATGGAGAGGGATCAGGGATGCTCCCAGGGAGGAATTCTGGCCATGAAAAGGATCAGGGATGCTCCCAGGGAGGAGTTCTGGGCATGGGGAAGGATCAGGGATGCTCTCATCCAGGAGTTTTGGGCATGGAGAGGGTGAACAGGGGTGAGCACAGGGCTGTGTGCACCCAGGGAGGAGCTCTGGGCATGCAGATGTGCAGCAGCTGGGAGTTTTCTGTGACTGGAGATGGTGGGGCTGACCAGCAACCTGCACCAAGCCTTGTGATTTCAGGGGGCACAGCCTGTGCAGGTGGGGTTTGGAGGTGGGGAACACCTCTGGGAACACCTACCCATCCTGTGGGGCAGACTCACTGAGCGAGGGCCTCTTCTCCTCACTGGGACCTGCATCTGAGGGAAACAACAGCACAAACTTCACCATGGGCTGCTGCAGGGAGCCCCCAAGGCCAGCTCCCATCCCTGCAGCCCCCAGCAGCAGGAGAGCCCCTTTCAGCCCAAAAAAGGCTCAGTTTTTTCCTCCTCTGAAGGCTCACTTTTCTTCTGGGGCCGTGGTAGCAGGAGCTCGAGGCCTTCTGACAGCTTGTAGATAAGGACAGGCCTTCTACCTGGTGAGGGAAAAGACAATTGATGCCTTAAATTTTGGCCTTCATATTTTCCAGATTCTGTACTGCATTGGTATACAACTCAGAACTTCATATAAAGTGTTAGCAGGTTCTCCTCACAGCTCAGTCAGACAAAACAATCCTTTCCCAGCTTGAGGACCAAGCTCACCGTTGCAGCTTCAGGCCCAAAAAGTACAAACCATGGTAAATTGAGGAGAGCAAACTGGGAGGATGGGACTTCATAACCTGAAGCTGTAATTGGACAATTAACCCTAATATGGAAATGGACCAAAACTTATAAAAGTGTGAAACCTCATGATGACCATCTTGGGTGTAGCCTCAGCTGGACTCTTGCCCAAGGTGCATCTTTTGAAGACCTTTTAATAAATATCCACTTTATTCCTTTAGCTCTGTCTGGCCTCTCTTCCAGGCAGCCTCTTTAGGCATCCCATGGAGTGCTCTGATGGCAAATGGGGGAGGACAGCAGCAGTGTCCCCTTCAAACCTCTTGGGGCTTGCCCAAGAGCACAAGGAAGGATGGCTGAGCAAGGCCTTGAGACCTCCTTAAAGGGCAAAAGTCTCTGCAACTACAGGTCTTTTCCCCAGAAATTTTGGTGCTTTCTAAAAGGCAACAAAACCTTTTTATTTCCGCCCCCCACCCCAGATCAAGAGCAAGTTTGTACTTAAAGGTTAGAAAAGCAAGACCCTTAGAGAAAGGTCATTGGTGAAAGCATAAGGTGCAGAAAAGTGTCTCTGGAGCTGGTGTGGACATCAGCACAGCCAGGAACAGCAGCTATTTTTGGGCCACATATCTTGTCCCCCACATGCCTGGCAAGCTGAGGGATATTTTTTCTGCCTGGCTCCTGTTACTCATCCCTGTGAGACACAGCAAGGAGCAGTGGCTTGGGGGCTGTTTACCCAGGGACAGTCCTGTGGGATGAATGTCCATGCTGGAGAGATCACAGCCTTTTCTACGTGCCCAGAGCAGCTCCCAGTTCAGCCACACTGTGGCTGTAGTTAAAGACAGGCTGTGCTCCTTGGGTCTGTCCCAAACCTCACAGCAGTTTGCACTGATTTAAACACAGAATAATTCCTGTTGGAAGGGACCTTTCAAGGCCATTTAGTGCAGCCCCCAACACTTTCCACTAGACCAGGTTGCTCAGAGTCCCATCCAACCTGATCCTGAATATTTCCAGGGATGGAAACCACAGCTTCTCTGGGCAACCTGTATTGGTGTTTTACCACCCTCTAGTGTAAAAAACGACTTCCTATCTCTAGTCTGAATCGGTTCAAATGATACTCTCTCCTCTCCCTGAAGACCTGGCAAACACTGTCCTTGTTCTGGATAACACAGCCAGTAGCTCTGGTGTAACACAAAGCTTCTGGCTTACCACTAGCTTGGAATACACGTGTGATACCTGAGGTTTTTCTGGGTTTTTTGGGGGAACTTTTGCATTAAAACAGCTATGTTTGAGAAGGTCCTGAAAGAGCAATGGGGCTCTGTAACCAGCTGGAGACCCAAGCTGAAGACTGGATGTTGTCCATGGGAATAGCCAAAGCATGAGGTGGTTTGAGCTAGGGACATGGCTTGGCATTCCTGGAGCACAGGGTTCTGTCACCTCAGCCCTGCTGTGGAGCAGGAGCTCAAGCACCTGCCTGGAGGCATCCAAATCTTTGAACTCTGCTGCTTTTTAGCCAGAACTTGACAGTGATAAATGACAGGGAGCAGAACAGCAGCTTGCTGACGCCCACTCATCCGTCAAAGCAAGATTAGTATGTGCCTATTTTGGTTCCCCCTTTAATCAGAAATCAATTAGACAATTTCCAAATGAATATTCAGCCAAGGAGCAGGCTGTCAGGCAGACTGACAACACTCAGCATCACTTGGTGTTTTCCAGTTTAGAGTTATTCAGTGTATCAAAACTAAACAAGGGGATGAGCAAGAGAAAATATCTCTTTCCCTGGAGATGTCACCTCAAATCCTGATGGAGCTTATTCTCCATGCCAGATATTCAAAGCACCCTCCATGGAATGCCATTGTGCCTGGTGTTTGGCTGCACAGTTGTTCTCCTTCTCCTGCTCCCATTTGGCTTGCAACCCGAAAGATTGGGGGTTTTTATTTCTGTTTCAGGGGGTGTGCCTGAGTATTTTTAACTCGGTTATTGAAATAAATAGGAATTATGCAACAGCTCGTTGCATGGGAAGTCTCTGTGCTCACTTCCCTATTCACCAAAGAAAATTTCTAAAATCCCACTGGACAGTTTCGACTGATTTTGACAGGAAAAAAAAATAATTCCATTCCACTTTCCCAGCAGGCCTGCACCACATACACCCTCAAAGCTGTGTGAAGGAGGGGATCTTTTCAGGGGAACTTAAAAGATGTCAGGTCTGGAAGAGCAAACCTGGAGCATAATGTGTAGCAGAGGGAACAGCCACCAGCTTCTTGGGAGCGGGGACCTTGGGCACTTTGGAGGGGGTTTTTGCAGGTGAAGAGGCTGGAACCCTGCCTTCCTTGTGGCCCCTGGAGGTCCTGCCCCCCTTGGGCTCCTGAGAGCTCCTCTCCTCCTTCTGGACCTCAGAGCTCCTGTCCCTCTTGGGCCCCTGAGAGCTCCTCTCCTCCTTCTGGGCCCTGGAGCTCCCATCCCTCTTGGGCCCCTGAGAGCTCCTCTCCTCCTTTTGGACCCGAGAGCTCCTGTCCTTCTGGGCGTTAGAGCTCTTGTCCCCCTTGGTGGGCTGAAAGCTCCTGTCCTCCTCACTGATCTCAGAGCTCCAGACCTCCTGGTAGACCCCAAAGCTCCTCATCACCTTCCAGATGCAGAACCTGCGTGAGAGACACCAGAGACAGCGACAATTCCAGCTGAGCTCCTGGGGAGTGTCTCATGTGCACTCTCAGCGTGGCAGAGGAACAAGTGGCTGGAGATAAAGGCCTCCCCAGAGCTTCCTCCACCTTAGGAGAGAGGGGATGGACAGGTACCTTCTCCAGAAGTACATCAGGATGGGGAAGAGGGTGACCTTGGCATTGTGGTAGATGGCCTGGGTCAGCGGGCCCTTGGAAGCTGAACACTGGATTAAATCCCTCTCTTTGTCAGAGATGTTCACCTGGGCACAGAAGAGACCAAAACACTTTGCAGCACTCCTGATTGAGGCCAGCTTTCCCTCCCTGACCCCACCTCTAAGAAGAGACCCAATTTCCATCCTGGCTGCTTGCCCCATGCACACGGGCAGGATCCCACCTGGATTTCTGTGGGAAGCATTGTGCCCTCCAAAGGGGAGATGGGGTGGGTGCAGTGGGGAGGGGATGAGGGTGACCCTGGCCTCTGAAGAATGAAAGGACCAGACTGGTGGTGTGCAGCACCATCCTGGCACTTCAGCCCTGGCATTT
Organism: Trochalopteron elliotii; assembly: GCA_024734555.1. Lineage (NCBI taxonomy): Eukaryota > Metazoa > Chordata > Aves > Passeriformes > Leiothrichidae > Trochalopteron > Trochalopteron elliotii. The sequence continues at coordinate 420,460 of JANPWX010000161.1, read as the reverse complement.
CTCCAGCAGGAAACGCTGCAGAATCATCCCCATCTCTCCCATCCTTATCCACATGCTTGTTCTCAATTCATCAGGGTCTGGTTGACAGTTGCTTCCCACTCCTCCCAGCCCATGTGGAACCCCCAAGCTCCAGAGCATGCCCCAAAGCCCCCCCAGCAGATCCAGACCCCTGCCTGTTCCTCTTTCCCCACCACTGTTTCCAGCTGTGCTTGAGCCTTGAGCAATGAGCAGGCAGCAGCCTGGAGCTTTCCTGGGCGGGTCCCAGGGTCTCACCCGCAGCTTGGGGGGGATGTCAGAGTTCAGGAAAAGTCTGGTGATGATCTCCAGTTTCTTCCTGAGGAAGGCATTGTGCCTTTCTGACCGCATGCCACGGTGTGCCACAGCTCCCACGGGGTCAGCCAGCCTGGAAAACCTGCAAAGGCACGTGGGGTCCTGCTCTGAGACAAGTGCTGGTGATTGCTGGGCTAGACAGTCGTGTTCTTGCTTAATTTGGTATTTGCTTGGCCAGGAAAAGCAATTCTCAAGGTGTGGAGCAGTGACATGGGAGGTATGAAAAGCCACGTCCCTCTTCTGCCACCCTGGTGGTCACAGGGTTCACCTGGGGCAGGTGATATTCCCTTTTTTTAGGAAAAGAGGAAGACTGAAAGTTGGGGATTTGTCTGTTGTGGGGGTGTTGGCTGCAGGGCTGGTGCCCACTGGCCATGGATTGGTCTTACAGGTTTGTTGGGAATGTGGACAAAGTCGAGGGAGAAATGCCACCGCAACTGGGACATCCAGAATGGTGTGGGCAAAACGTTGGATTGCTTGGGACTACCAAACCAAAAGGATTTCAAACAGGAGCCCTGAGCCAGGGGATAACTGCAGGCTGAAACAGAGACCTTTGGAGGTCTCCATCAGAGATGGGTTCAGGCCAGAGTCAAGGGAGGCTGGTGCCAGGTTGGATGGAGCTCTCAGTATTCCAGTCCGGAGGGACATGTCTCTACCCATGGCAGGGAGTTGGAACGAGATGACCTTTAAGATTCCTTCCAGCCCAAACCATTCTGGATTCTGTAGGGGTACCCTGGTGGAGGAAGGACTCACCTGTCCATCTCCAGGTAGAAGCGGAGGTCATCGACGAGGAAGTTGACGACGATGAGCCGTTTGTCCAAAATGCGGCGTTTGATCAGCGTCACCTGCTGTGGAGGGGCCTTGCCCTTGTGGGGCCTCTTTGAGAGGCTTTTCTTCTTCTTCTCCTTGATGGGCAAGTCTGAGACACGGGGAGAGATGCTGTGTCCTGCTGCCCAGCACTGGGTTTGCTCCTTTGCCTCACCTGTGCTTCCCACACCTGCAAGCAATGTGCTGAGGACCTTTCTACCCCTGTGGACTACACCTTCCCTCTCTAGCTTGATGATCTCCATCCCTCCTCCTCTTTGCACCCATGCAGTGTTTATGTTCTCTGTTTCCACAGGGAATGGCCTGTTCCTGAAGCCTGCTGGTCTGTCTAGCTGTTTCCCCGGCTCTGACAGAACCCACAAGCAGATGAGGAGTGAGGACAAAAGGGAAAAAAAGTCTCGTTTCCCCTATATACAGAATTCTCTTGATCTAAATAGGGTTTCTGTGTGTTTAATAGATTACTTTTCTAACTGCTTTTCCAGCCTCCTCTCAAACCTGTGTGTAAACTTTGTGTTTAGGTCAGCTTCCTGTAGCCCAGAAAACAATTTCCTTTTGTTTATTTTTCTGGCCTGTCTCACCTTAGTTCCATTTAATGTTTTCCTGTTCTGGGTCGGGTTTTTTTTGGTTTTGGGTTTGGTGTTTTGTTTGTTGTTGTTTTTTTTTTTCCTCCCGAGGCAGGGATGCAAACTTGCCCATACAACATCATTTGAGAGAGATGCACCAGCATAACGAGGCACTAAGCCATGGTGGTGGGAGGTAAGGGACAGCTTTTCTCCATTTGCTTCTCTAGCTAAGCACAGGGGTGTCCTGGGGAGGGAGGAGGAGGGATGGCAGGACACTGGACATACTTTCCCTCTCGTTCCTTCGCTCCTGGCAGAGGAACTCCTCAAACTCCGCGCGGTGTTTGTGATTCCCCATCTCCCTGCGGAACTTGCAGAAGCTCCTGACAAGCTCCCGGATGGCATCCCAGGCCCAGCCCTGTGGAGACACAGCACAGGTGCCATCAGCCAGGGAGCTGCAGCCCTGGGGCTCAGCCCTCCTGTCTGGATGCACCACGGTGAGCTGGAGCAGCCTTGGCAGTGGGATTTGTGGCCCAGCCATCACCTTTGCTTCCCAGTATTCCTCAGTTTCCCTGGGGGTCACAGGGGAGGGTGTGAGTTGCTCAGCCAGTCCTGACCAGATGTGGTGAAGTCTGCATGGAGCAGGACTCCAGAGCTCATAGGAGGGAGCTTTTCCCTTCTGCCTTTCTGCAACACTCCCAGTGTGACTCCCTCACCCCATTTATATGACACCCCTTGTCTCACAGCATCTCCTCTCTCTCGTGCCTGGTGAGCAGCCTGCCAGCACACAGGGTCTGTCCTCACCATCCTCTGTGTCTCTGTCCCCTCCTGCACATACTGATGGCGCCTAGACCTGGCCTTTCTGCACCAGGGCAACAAATCCTTCTCCTCCTGCTGCTGCTGTTTCTTCTGTTTCTGCTTCTGCTTCCCTGTCATTTTCTGCTCCTGTGTCTTCTTCTTCTTCGTCTTCTTCTGGTAGTGTTCTTCCTCCTCTTGCTCATCCTCCTTATCCTCCTCAGCCCCCTCATGCCCCTCAAGCCTGCCAGATGGGAGAGCAGAGAGAGCATCAAGGGCAGCCAGAGGCATGAGGAGGGCACTGGTTTGATGGAAGGGGGGCTAAGGTGGGGAGCAGCTGATAGGGGATAGCCCTGGGTTGGGGTCCCACTGGATTTCTGTCCCTGGAGGAGGTTGGACAATGGTAGAGGGCACTAAATACCCTCCCCTTGGGCTCTCTTCTTGCACGTGGTCACCTTGGGAGTGTCTGTCCTGCTTATCTGCAGTGTTTCCCCTCCAGTCCAGCAGCCTGGAGGCCCAGAATTAACTTGGTAGCTTTGGGGTGAGGGTCTGGATGGAATATCAATGTAGTGGCTGATGGGTCATAGAAAAATATATTTATAGCAGTGGCTGTCTGGCCCCTTGGGGTGGGACGGGTGTTGGGCAGGGTGCATTTGCATAGCTGGGCTTAAGAAATCAGCTCAGCCCAGGTGCTCACCATCATTTTTCCATTTGCTTTATATCCCACTGTGAAGCTGCAAGGACTCATGGCTGGAGTATTTCCAGGAGGTGAGACATGAACCCAGAGATTTAAGTATGGCTACAGTGTGATTTTAAGCGATTCTTCTGGGAATCTGAGTGCTGCCCAGGTGGTATTCTGGGGGTTGACTGAGGATGAAGTGCATGAGAAGTGCACAAGGTGCAAAGAGTAAATCTGAACTGGGAGTGGGGAGTGTTAAGTTTTCTCCTTTCCCTGGTAATCCTGCAGTTTAGACCCACAGACCACCTACACCTACATCTGAGAGAGCCAAATGACCAAACACGGAGCAGTGGCCCTATGGGGGAGCACTGAAAAACCTGAAAGAGTGGCAGGAGCAAATCTCTGTGCTGCCAGGTGCCAGACCTGCGTTTTCTAGACACCTTCTTCCTTGCAGCAGCAGCAGCATTCTCTCTGGCAATCCTCTCAGATGCAACAGCTGTGGGGACAGAAACAGGGCTGGCCTCTTCCTCAGGTGACAGCCAGAGCCTGTCACAGCTGGACCCTGGAGCCTCCCCGTGGTGTTTGTGTGGTGACTCTGGCCCAGGAGACGCTGTGGGAGCTCCTCACCTCTCCTGGCTTGGCCTCCTCAGAGAAACCCTCCACTCCCACCCCCCCTGGCTGGATCAATGCCCCAGAGCACAGCCTGTCGTGGCTGGATAGGCCTTTCCTTCTGGAGAAGTTCCAGCAGATGATGTGATGCCTGCAGGGAAGGCTCCTGCTGGCCCAGTCCCTGAGGCACCCCCAAGGGTGATGGAAGTTCGGGAGCCCCCCTGGCCTCTCACCTGCCCAGTCTGGACTCACCGTGTGCTGCCCTCATGAGCTGCACAAGCTCCTCTTCCTTGCTTGGGCTACTCACAGCCACCTCATCTGACATCATCCTCTGGAATTCTGCATCAGAGAGAGGGGAGGGGACAGATCCCATGTCCATTACCTCTGGTTACGACAGCCCTTCAGCACTGGCTCTGAGGGCTGGGTTTTGCCACCTTCCCTGTCCCCTTGTGTGTCCTGTTCCATGATCTACCCGTGACACTGCATTTCTTGGGTAAAACTGAGCTGCACAAGCTACAGGGGTGCTACAGGTGACTGCTGTCACCCTCAGTGCCTAGAAAATTGGTGTCACTCCCAAAAGATTGTGTGACAGAACAAAGCTGAGGGGTTACACCAGCAGCACCACCATGGCCAGGCCCAGCACCCTCAGGAGAAGGCTAAAATGTGGAACTGGGGTGGCAGAAGCTACTGCTGGCTTTGGGCTTCAGTCCCTTTGCTGCAGCCTTCAACTGATCTGGTGATCCAGGCCAGTGCAGGGATGTGGCATTTGGTGCCCCTGGTACTGGCAGGAGGGAATTTGGCCCTTAGGTCCCTGCCAAGGCTCCCAGACCCACTGTACCAAGCCACTCCATCATGTCCATCACCTGTTTAGTGCCCCTGGTCACCACCAGAGCATAAAACATGCCCCACTGGCTTCAGCCAATGTGAGCACATCAGGGATTGAGAGCCTGCTCTTACCAGCACTGCCCAGGAGCACTTCCATCTCTGCCTGGATGGAGCCCCCTTGCTGCAGGTCCCGAGCAGCAAGCAATTGCCAGTGCTTGGAGGAGACCCCCTCCAAGCTCCTGGTACCATGCAGGGCCTGGCTCAGCTTCAGGGACTGGTTCATCCTCTGGGACAGGTGGAAATGTTCCCCTGTGCCAGCAGCACGGCCTGGCACCTCGGTCATGGGGACATCCATCCCTGGAGCCTGTGGTGAGAAGAGGGCAGGGTGGGGGCACAGAGCACCTTCCCCATCTCTAGCACCTTGCCCAAGTGTTTTACTGTCCCTCAGACTACAAACCTGCCCAGTTTAGACCTCTGCTTGAGCTTTAAGCAGCCTGGAAGGAATCTGTGTGAGCACAAATCTCAGCTCAGCTGGCTGGGATGTACCAGGGACAGGCAGCCAGAGATAGGCCAGACACAGCCTTGCAGCTTTCCTGAAGAGTTCAGCATCCCCCCAGGAGGGCTGGAAACAACCCTGAAGGTGTCCCCACCAGCCTCATGTGCTGTTTTGTTGGCTGCTGTCACTGGGACTGGCTCCAGCTGGTGCCCTGGGAGTGCCTCCCTCACACCCCCAAAACCCTCCTGTGGGTTTTGCCTCTCCCCACAGACAAACAGTTTGCACAGCTCGCCAAGCAGCAGGGGTAGAGTGGCTGGTTTCTGGCTGAGAGCTGAGAGCAGGCACCAAAAATAAGGCTGCTAAGCCCCCAGCAGTTCCCCTGACACCAGAGCAGGAGAGCCAGGAGGAGTTTGGCTCAGGGGATGGTGCCCACAGAGAGCAGGGCCCCGACGCCTGCTGAAGTGCTAATTGCACTCCCAGACCAGCCCTGACCTCAGAGGGGAGATTTCCTTGACAAGAGTTGCTTAAAAAGCTGGGCAGCTAATTAACTGCCAACCAAGAGCAGTTAACGAGCCAGGGTCGGGAGCTGCCAGCTGACTTTTCCAAAATGCTCAGCTCTCACTGGGTGAGGCTCTGGGAGCCAGGCCTTTGAGGCCACCAAGCCCTGACAGCCTCTCCTTAACATTTTCAGGATCAGCTGCTGGTTTTACATTTCATTTTGGGAAAACAGTTGGTTTGAAGAACACCATCTGCAGTGATAAAAATTGCCTGCATGGGTTGTGCAGGTACCAGTGCAGGTGGGATGCTCAGGGGGTTCTGCCTGCAAGGAGGTTTCTGGGTGTAATGCTGGGATTTGCGGTAGGAATTATGGGATTCCTGATGCCAGGAGGAATAATAGTCTGGAAAGAGTGCTTGTGTGACTCTGATTTCTTGTTTTTTTGGGGAAAAAAACATGTGGAAAACTTGAAGGTGGTTGAGTCATAGCCTAAAAGGCTGCATGGCCTCTTCCCCCCTGTGCTGGCCAGGCACTGGTGCAGGGCAGGGTCATGCCATGTGTGTCATGCACATGAGTCACATTAATAGCAGCAATAATCACACATTAATAGTGTGGGCAAGGGAAAAAGCCAGGGGGAGATCAATTCCCACAAGTGCTGGGCTCACCCCTTCCTGCCCTAAAAGCCTGGCATTATGTTTCCCTCTGCTTTTAGGCAGGGTCACAGCTTGTCTCGGGGGAGCTCTTGCAGGCTGTGCCTGCAGTGCTGCCAACTTAATGGGATGCTGTGCTGGAAGAGCTAAGGATCACTGCTCCAGGCAGCTGGAGCAGGATCTGCTGTGTCACCCTGTGGCAGCATTGGCTGGGGATATTGTGGGATGCCAGATAATGCTGGGCTTCTCCTCCCTCCCTCCTCTCTCTCTCCAACTTTTCACATCCCCACTGGAGCCTGCACCACCCCCCCAAGGATGCCCCTGTGCATCCCCCCTACCATAAACTGGAGGAATGTCCTGTCATCATCAGCCAGAAATTCTTCATAGAGGCCACAGAGCACCTGAGGAGGAGCAGAGGGGGATTGTCCTCAGGCAGGGTCACAGTGCTGGTGCCATGGGTGGCTCACAGCTTGCCCAGGACACGCCTGCACATCCAGCTTGGTCCACTGGGCTGCCCACAAGGGCTGAGGTTCTACATGGGTTTTACTGGGGTTGTGCTGGAGGCAGTGATGCAAAAGGATGGCCACTGCCCTGTCACCCTGTCTTGGGTTGCAATATGTAACCAGAAGTGTGTGTTCTATTTCCATCTGTTGAAACTGGTTGAGGAGGTGTTTTCTTTATCTCCTGTATAACCCATTCCTCATAACTCCAGGGGGCAGGTGTCTTCTGTTACTGGGCCAGCTGTTAAAACCAGCTGGGGCAGTGTTCTTTATCCCTTCCAGGACCCATCCTCCCTCCAGGGGATATCTGCTGTCCATGGGCCATCCAGGCTCACTGCAGGGCTGATACAATTCCATCATCCCACGGGGAGATGCTCCACCCAGGGGGAGGAGCCCAGCATTCCTGCCTGGATAAAACCTGGGAGTCAGAACACCAGCACAGCCTGTTTGCACTGGATTCCCAGAGGGAGACTGGACCCATCTCACCACCACTGGACCCTTCTACAGGATCATCTCTACTCCAACAGAACCACATCTGTCACTGCAGGAGGACTTGACTGGACTGCTCCCAACACCCTGACCAACAGGGTGTCAGGATGTATTCTGACTCTGTCAGTGTTTCCAGGATTTTTGTTTGTCTGCTTGTTGGTTTTTTGGGGTTTTTTTTGTACTACTACATTTGTATTTTTTAATATTCCTAGTAAAGAACTGTTACTCTTATTCCCATATCTTTGCCTGAAAGCCCTTTAATTGCAAAATTATAATAATTTGGAGGGAGGGGGTTTACATTCCCCATTGCAAGGAGAGCTCCAGCTTTCCCTGGCAGACACCTATCTTTCCAAACCAAGACACATCCCCAGCCTTTGGAATGTACATCTAGCCAGGGTCACCAGAGGAATTCACTGACTGCTCACCCCTGCTCTGCTGCCCAGCAAACCAGTGAGGATGCTCCTCTCCACTGGCCTGGGGCATCTCAGTCAGTGCAAGGTGACTGCAAGCTTTTCCCTTCCTAATCTCTTTTCCTCTTAGTTTTCCAAATGCTTCACTTCCTTAACATTCTCACAGCCCTCCCACCACCACAGGGATGCCAATGCCAGCTGCACTTCCCAGCCTGACTGCCTCCAGCACCCCTGTGTACCTTGCAAATCTCCTTCTGGGCTCTGAATATCCAGGGGGAGAATTCTCCACATATCAGATGGTTCCACAAACTCACGAGGGTCCTGGTCTCCAGGGGAAGCTTCTCAACTCTGTCCTCCTCCAGGTAGGTCTTGCAGATCTTTTCCCCCATCAGCTGGTGCAGGAAGAAGCTGTTTTCTCTGCTGGAGTCCAGCACCACGGGCAGGAACTCCTCCAGGTCGTGCCACAGGTCCAGGAGATGAGTCTCCATGGGGTGGTTCTGGTTCTGCAGGAAGTCCCTGAAGGGTCGTCCTGCACAGGCCTCGGCACTCAGGGCCCAGGGAAGGAAATCCAAGGTCTTGACTGGCTTTTTCAGGGATGGCAGCCGGGCAAAGGACACAGAGGGAGGCAGGCCAGGGAGCATTTGCTCCTTGCAGATGTTTTCTAGATCCTTCTCTGCACCAGAGTGAGGTCTTCCAGGAAATGTTACTCCTCCTCTGCCTCCAAAGGCAGGTTGCTCTGACTGCTGGGGAGTGGATCCCAAAGCATCCTTATCCAGACACAATTCCTCCCTGCTCCCAGCTGGCCCTGGCTGCTGCTCTGGCTTCACCCAAAAAGTGGCCATTTTCAATTCTTGGCTGCCTCTCCCCTCCTTGACCAGAGCCCAGATCTCTGCTTTGGCCTTCTGGCTGCAGTAGGGCCCTGACAGGCCCCGGCTCCTTTTGATGTGCAGGGTGGGGAGGGGCTCTGAAAGGCCTGGGGGCTCCTGCCAGGCCTGTGATAAACGTTCCTGATATTCCTGGAGCAAGGGCTGGCACGATTCCTCTTCCTCCATTCCCATCTTGCAGTGCACAAAGAATTTAGGGAGCCAGTAAATCTGAATCATTAAAAGGGCCTGGTCCTGCATCTTGCTTAGGATCTCCCTCCTGGTACTGATGGACTGGATGTGCCTGGCTTTGGGCAGAGATCCTGAGATGGATGCAGGGAATTACAACAGGGAGATGGCTCCATGCAGGCTGGGTTCTCCAGCCAAACCAAGAAGGTGATGGCATCCCATCCCCCTGGGAGCATCCAGGAAAGACCCCCCTCTCTGGAAGGGCAGTGCTCCTGCCCAGCTCCTGTGGTTCTTACCAAGGAAGGTGCTGCAGAGGGTGACAACACTGGAGCCCTCACACAGGTGAGTGGCTCTCAGCCTGAGGACCAGGGACAAGAACAGGTCCCTCTGACTCCCATCTGACTCGTCCAGACCCAGCAGCCTTTCAGTGATGAGCCAGAAGTCGATCAGTTCTTCCCCTACAGATCAGACAAAGGGTGGGAGTTGGGGAGGAGCCCCTGAAAGCCCTGAGGATGGATGAAGCAGAAAGGAAAGAGCACCTGGATGAACCAAGGGAACAGAGCAGAGAAAAGCCAGTTATGCATCTCCCTCCCAGTTCTGCTGCTGGCTCACCTTCCAAACCTTACTGTGGCATCTTCCCCACGCCCCCAGCTCTGTGCCAGGGTCCTGCCAGGCACTGGGAAGGGGATGTGGAGCATCCTGTGCCCACCTGCTGTTCCTCGGACGAAGGTGAGGAAGTGCTGCATGCCTTTGCTCCCACTGATGCACCTCTCCAGCAGCCACTGGTCAGCATCCTGCCAGTTCAGCAGCTCTGCTGTGGGACAGAACACACAGATGGCACCAGGGGTTGCCTGCCAGACCCCAAGGAAACTCTCCAGCTCCCACCCTGGAAGAGGCTGCTGGAGGGAGACCAGCAAATCACCCTGAATTGAGAGTTTCAGGCAGGCTGTGGGATGCACACGAGGATAACTCGCTCCTGTCAGGCACAGCCTGTCCTGCTGTTGTGTCTCCCTTCCTTGCAAATGTTTATCTTCTCATGCCCAAGTTCAGGGCTTGTCCTCAACTTCCTCCAGCAGTTTTGAGTTTCAATCCGACTGCAGAAGCTGCAGCAATATACTCAGGAAAAGCATTGCTGAATTGCTTTTTTTTTCTGAAATGAGGATCTGCATTCCTGCTGCCACAGCTTTCTTTCCAGTGGCAGCTGACACGCAGGCTGAGGAAGTACCTGGCTGGACTGAGAAGGCTCATTTTAGGGGCAAAGTGAGCACAATCCAGACTTGTTACCCGTAAGAGAGACCATAGCCTGTTTTCCCAGGGCATCCCTGCACAGCAGCAAACCCGAAACATCAGCACCTCGTTTTCCCGTGCTCCAGGATGCTCTCCAGCCCCGCTCCATCCCCGGAGCCCTCGGCAAACCCTGCTGGGCAGGTACTTAGCGAGCCTGTATTAACAGGATGGTGGAGTACATCCCTGCACATCCCATCGCGACCCGCTGCATCCCTAAAAATGGGATGTGCAACGCCTTCTTAACCCTGAGCAGAGGCACGACCCACTGGGCAGGCACCAGGCAGTGACAGCCCCGGGAGAGAGGAAGCCCAGGCTCAGAGAGAGAAGCAGCCGATCCGATTTCCTCCGTGCCGCGATGACTCACCTGCTTCCCCCGAGCGAATGAAACCCAGCAGCTTCTGGCAGAGGACGAGGTGGAGGCACAGGCTGGATTTGCAGAAGTGAGGCAGCCGGTGCTTTTCCAGCCAAGCCAGTAAAGCCGCGGGGTTGGGATCCTGCGTTGCCCAAGGAGAGGATTTAGCTGTGAGCAAGGAGCCTGCCCGGCGATCAGGGTGAGTAACAGGTCCCTGCTACGGGGGAAGGAGGTGGGGAAGGCGCCCTGTTGCTTTACGGCGATGAAAACCACCCCGGTGCTGAGGCACAAGGGGGATACTCGAGTTACAGCCCCAAAAATCTCTGCCTGCGAACGGGCGAGCTGCACGGCTGTGCCTGCCGGGCTTCCTCCCCCTGCCTCTCCTCGCCAGAGCCCAGGCATGACAGCTTCCCGAGAGCTCCCAGAGGAGCAGGTTCCTTTTTTTCTTTGGGATCTGAGCGCTGCCAGCGGCGCTGGTGGCTGTGGGGAACGAGAACACGCGTGGGGAGCGAGGGCTGAGCCAGCCCGGTGATCAGCAGGGCTTCGCTCCTGTTGAATTCAGGAGGAATCCGGGACAAGGGGCCGATGTTTGTGTCCCTCTCTGCCGCCACACATCCTGTCCTTCGCTCCAGCACTCGCTGTTTATAGATAGACCCCATAAAACTGCAGCAGGACTTTAAATGGCTTGTGCTCCGCCCAGGGCTTAAAAGCGAAATGACGCCTGGGTTTGAAATGATTGCCCAGCTGCACGAACAGGAGAGCCAGAGAGAGGGGCCTTGGCACTGAGAAACCGGCTCCTTCCCTCGCCTGCCCTGTGCCCTTCCTCTCTCCTCCTCCCTTCTAACACAAGGGGCATGTTCTCACCAGGTGGGTCGGCAGCTCTGGCCACAGGTACCACCGGCCCCTGCCACTGATGTAAAGGGGTGTCTGGCCAAAAACCTGGGTCAGAACGGAAAGGGAGAGCTGAAAGAGATGGAGGGTGGCAGAGGAGCCCAGAGCCCAGCTGTTCTAGTTAGTTCTCACTACATAGAACAGCATCAAATTCCCTTTTAGACATCTGTCTCCAAGTTGAGATCCTCAGGTGTCCCTCATTTTCCAGCCTCAATGTGGCATGCTCCCAGTTTTCCTGCAGCCTCTTAATGCCTCAGAAAGTTCACCTGAGGAGAGCTCTGGAAGGCCCCAGGTTTTATGGCGCAGAGTGGACTTACGGGAAGGTTCAGAAAGGTGTTGAAAAAGTCAACAAAAACATCATCTTGCAGCAGCAGCCTCATGTCCGTGGAGGCTATGGATGCTACAGGGGGAGAAGAGAAAGTTACCTGGGCTCTGTGCTGCCAGCTCTGACATCAGTGTGAGCCAAAGGAGGAGTTTTGGGGAGAAATCAGCTTTAGGAGATGTGTGGTACAAGCTTGTCCTGTGTGCACACAGGAGGATCTGGGGCTGGGATAGCCTGTGAAATGTGTTTTGGGATGGGTTGCACAGGCTGTTTGGAAAGCACCAGGAGCTGGGAAGTTTGAATGGCAGCCTCCTAAACAGCCAAGGTACATGGTTGATAGAGGCTGGGCACAAATGTGGTGGCATCCACAGGGCAGGAGAAGGGAGGTGCTGTGGCTGCAGGGCACAAGCTGTGCTCCTCTGCCTTCCCCAGACACTGGGCATAACACAGCTTATCCACCCGAGACTCAGTGCCAGTGTCAGGGCCCAACACCTCCCACCACCCTGTGAAGTTTTATTCATGTCTGAAAGATCTGGATTCAAGAAGGTGGGCTGGCATCAGCCTGCTGGTGGGTGGATGTCCTTGGAAATGTCCTCTTCCATGGAGGCACAGCTGTGTTACAGGGAGGACCCATATTTCAAAGCTTAGTATTGCTTTTTCCCCCAACTTTTCCCACCTTTAGTGGTGTGTTTAGAGGGGCTGAAGCCCCCAGCAATGGTAACTCACCAGCAGTCATCATGATGGTGCAGAGTTCCGGGGCTGTGTTCCGAAGTGCCAGCCTGATTGTGACACACTTGTTTTGGTGACTCCTGGGGGGCTGCAGGGCTCTTGGGGACCACAGGGCTCTCAGCAGTTCTCTCCTGGCTGTCCTCTGGCAGGCACAGGAGAATTCTGAGAGAGCACCTGATCAGTGTCTGTGCCTGAAGGGGGGATGTCCAGAGGATGGAAGCCGGGCTCTCCCCGGTGGTGCCAAGAAAAGTGATGAGCAGGAATTGAAGCAGAGGAATTCCCACCTGAACATGAGGAAAATCTTTACTGTGACAGTGACTGAGCACCAGAACAAGCTGCCCTGAGAGGTTGTGGAGTCTCCCTTACTTCAAGAACCATCTAGGCACAACCCTCAGTATTGAGCTCGGGGGACCCTGCTTGAGCTGAGATGTTGGACCAGGTGGTCCCTTCTGACCTGACCCATCCTGTGATTCTGTGAAATGTCACTTTTTAAATCAGCAGCCCTGCAGACACACTTGGGCAGTCCTGAAATGAAACCCTTCCCCTCTCCCTGCTGGGGCAAACTTGCCTTCAAGGCAGGTTCCTGGTGGCACCTCAGCACTGGCTGTAGTTGCTGTCAGTCCATCTGCTCAGCTTGGGATGGGAATTTCACAGGAGACCCCTCTGTGTCTGCCCCAAACAGACCACACCCACATTTCTTATCAGCTGTCTTTCTTCATCAGATCTGAGGCTGACACCCAGCCTTGGAGACCCTCCAGCTGGAAGAGGAGAAGGGGACAGAGGAGAAGAAGAACGAGCCCGTCCTGGGGCAGGAGTGACCTGTTTCCCCGGCAGGAGGAGGGATCTGCTCCCCAGGTGGGTATTTGATCCTGATCTTTGTAATGCCGTGGTGCCAAACCTGGGGGCAGCAGAGGGGCAGGACAGTGTCCCACAGTGTCCCACAGTGTCCCACAGTGTCCCCAGCAGCGGGGCCACCTCACGAGGTGGCGCTGTCAAATCAGGAATGCGAAGCTGTTCCCAGCACCAGCGGGGCTCTGCATCCCGGCGAGCGGCTTGTGACAGCGCCGAGTGCAGGGACAGCTCCGAAATGATTGTGGGGATGGCGCTGGGAACCCCAGGGGACAGCGCTGGGCTGCCGGCACCGGGGATGGTGCCAGTGGTGCCAGGCAGAGCTGTGGGAAGGAGTTATGGAAGTCCCTGGGGAGGAGTAGCTCCAATCACGGATCCAGAGAGGCAAGGAGAACTCACAGAATCACAGAATCATTAGGCTGGAAGAGAACTTTAAAATCAAGTCCAGTCCAGCCCTAACACCTCAACTAAACCATGGCACTGAGGGCTACGTCCAGTCTGTTTTTAAACACATCCAGGGATGGTGATTCCACCACCTCCTCAGGCAGACCATTCCAGTACTTTATCACCCCTTCCATAAAAAAGCTCTTTCTTAATATCCAACCTCTATTTCCCCTGGCACAGCTTAAGATAAAGATTTATGCTGCTGAGCCCAAGAGATGAGAGGGGGGGGCTTAGGAATGAACTGGAGTGGTGGCTGTCTTACACCTAAAAGACTCGAAAGTCCTCAGAGGAAGGTCAAAACTAAAAAGAAAAATAAATAAAAAGAACACATTTTCCAGTTGGCAACTGAGGAGATGCCCAGTAGGATCCTCAGAGGCTGGGGTGGCTCCTTGGATGATCATTCAGCTCTGGACTGACCTCAGTGGGACTGTGATGGCTTCTGCCAGGAAAAAACTGAGACTGAGAGCAGGAATTGGCCTAAAGGTCACTGTGGGAGGGCACAAGGCCATTTCCACAGAGTTTCTCCCCAAGAGGAGACCCCAAGAGGCCTGGCAGGATGGAGCTCTCCTCAGCCCAGCTGCAGCTTCCCAGCTTTTCCCAGGGCACACTGTCTCCTCACAGGAGGAGCTCACGTGAGCTGGGTGGCTATTTAGGAAAAATCAAAAAGGTTTGAAAGAAAGAGGTGGACCCATGAGCACAGCCCAGATGTAGAAGGAAGTTTGGAGTGGATGGATTCCATAAAAAAAGATAAGGGTAGGGTTGCAACATCAAATACGTCAGGAAGGCTTCACTCCCCCTCTGCCCCAGCCTGAATCACCCACATCCCCTGTCCCTGGCACAGGGAGCAGCCCTCCCTTGGCAGCCCTGAGGTGACAAGTGGCAGAGCCTCACGTTCCCAGGGCAGCAGAGGGGATGGGGATGGGATTTTTCTCCTTGCCCAACATCAGCTGGCACTGCTCCCCACGGTGGCAAAGTCCAAGGCTGCCCAAACACAATGTCAGCCTCACTGCCTGTGGTCACTGGCCACTCACAGCCTCGCCCAGCAGCCCAGCCTGCCCCTTTTGGTGCCATCAGGAGGGTGGGGGGGTTGTTTCCTGCCCACCCTGAACATCTCAGCATTGCTTCTTGCAATGGTGATGGTCTGGAGACCCAGAAATCTGAGAAACTCCACCGAGTGTACAAACCTGGTCTCCTCTCTAGCATGAATATTATACCCCCACCATGAGCTTTTGGGGGAAGGTTTGGGATTTTTCCCCCCTGTACAGCCTCATCCTGTTTTCATAAAAATAGTTTATAGGACATTAGGCCCACAGCACCTTAAAACTGGAATTGCCCAAGGCCTGAGGAATTCCAGTTCCACCTTTAATATTAATTCCTTTCTTGAACACATCACAATCACTTTTCACACGTGATTTCCATGCTCAGTCTCCTGAGTGTGTAAGATCTGTTTGCTCAGCAAGGACACCACTGGTGTTTCCTTGGGGAGCATTTTTGAGCCTGTGCCATCTGTCTGTGCTTTCCTTGCTTGGGACTGTCCCTTACACCTGAGAGCCCCAGTGGCAGGCTCTGCCTTCACTTGTCTCCCCTCCAGCTGAAGCAGAACCACTGGTGTAACCTAACCCGAGCCCCAGGGGCTGTTGACTTCAGCAGCCCGGGTTAAGTACGTGCTGTGGCAGGACAGGGACCTAATTCAGCCACCAGGGAGAGGCAGGGCCAGCAGCACTTTGCTGTTAACTTTTATAATTTACAATGTCAGGCCCGGATCCACCACTTAACCCACTCAGGCAGCGTGGTGAGGATTTCTGTACTCTCACTTAGGGAGCTGTGAGGTGTGTTGGGCTGAAATTAATGTGCCAGCTACAGCTAACACAGGGCTGAAACTTGTGGGGAGCACAGACAATATTTTATTTCCCAGGAGCAAAACAGAGAAAGCCTTGTTGTGCTGTGGTGGGAGATCTTTGGGGCATTTCAGCTTGAGCCATGTCCTACAGCTTGAATATACTTGTATAGGCATAACTGCAGAAGCCCATCAAAGGATACCAGAAAAGATCCCATTTCCATGGGAAACTCAGAAACTGCAAACCAGCAGAGTGCCCAACCTGGCTGGGAGTGCTTTTAACAGTGTGAACAATAAAAAAAGAAAATGGGGAAGGGAGGGGGGAAAAAAAGAAATCCCAGCAAAACCAACCCTGCCAATGCACAGTGTGACCAATTTCCTACTGTGGGGAAAGGCATGTGCTGAGCTTTCCCTGGGATATTCTCCACCCTTGTACAGAACGAACCGAGCCAGCAATTCCTAGGGCTCAAATCCCGCCTGCCCCTGGCGTTCTCATCTTCCAGCTTCCCCCCCCGGGTCGCTGCTGAAGGCCAGCACGTGCTCGGGGAAGGCGCTGGGCCCCCGGGGCAAGGTCTGCAGAGCACGGCCAGGTAGGGGCTGCCTGCCGGGAATGCCGCTGGATCTGGGCAAGGGGCTGCTGGGGCACGGAGCAATGCCACGGGCTCCCGGGAGGGGTGGCAAGGTGAGCGCTGGGCACGGGGACAGGCACCCAGGTGGCTCAGAAAGGGGTGGGGAGGGAGGTGGCAGCACCTGGGCTGTCCTGGGGGCCGTGCCTCAAGGTCCCTCTTCCCTCTATGCGTCCGGGGAGCTGAATGGGGAGGGAGTTTTGTTGGGTGTGTGGGGTTTTGGGGGTTTTTTTTGGGTTTTTTTTTGGTGTGGGGTTTTTTTTTGTTTGTTTTTTTTTGTTTGTTTTTTTTCACTCAGCATGTGCCTCTGCACGTTTGCACTCCTTAATTTGCTTTCCTAAACTGCCCTTCAGCACAGCCCAGGTGATCTGCTGTGGAACGCTGCAAGCCCTCTGGCCACCAGCCCACCGCGGCCAGCCTTGACCCTGGCAGCATCTTCAAAGGGAGCATGGGCTTGCTGCGGAGCCTGCAATGTTTGCTCTCAGCCAGGGCCAGCAGCTACTGCCTGCCTGCCTCGGGGGGTTTCGTCAGCCTCCTGCAGCGCTCCGGGGGACACCAGTCAGCCACTGCTGCTTGCACAAGGTCAGTCCCCCCGGGGCACTCATCACCCCCACCCCGCGGCAGGCTCCCTGTCCTCGGTCACTCCTGAGCTGAGCGTTTGCTCAGCCCTTAGGTTGGTTTTTCCAGCCCTCCTGTTGCTGGTAGTGGGTGAAATGTGCTGCAGCTCCAGGTGTCCCAGCCTGGGAGCCCACCAGGAGCCACTGTCATGGGTCCAAGCAGAGGCAGCTGTGCCCAGGGGCAGGCAGAGGTGGAGGTGATGCAACAGCAGGACAGCCAGCCCGTGGCTGATGTCACTTGGGTGCAGTTCAGTTCCTTGTGCTGGACCTCCCAGCCCTTCCCTGGATGTGTGTGAGAGTGCTATAGCTCTTTTAGGAATGCTGCTAACATGCTGAATTTAGGAATGTCTTGACTGTTGAGCACGGGGACAGGAGAGATGCTGAAGATGTTCCTGCTCATTGCAGGGGGTTGGGCTTGATGACCCTCAGGTGCCTTGCAAACCAAACCAAAGCATTGTGTGATTCCATGATGTTGTGCCCATCCCTCTTCCCTCCCAGCTGTGCCACTGCTGGAGGCTGGGGCATTTTGGGTGTGTCCAGCCTCTCCTGGGGCCTAACCAGTGCAACAACATGGGCAATTCCTCCTCTCTGTGTGACATCTCCATTGGAAAAAAAAAACCAAACCAACCAACATTCCTTTCTACTTCAGAATTTTTCTTTAGTGCTGGTGAAAAACCAATGGGTACTGGGCTTAGCAGTCTGGGTCTGCAATCTGTTGGGTTTGAGATCCAGGATGTGGTGAGAGGCCACCCTTGGAAGTGGCCCCAGGGTGCTGGGGAAGTCCCAGCACTGCAGGAGCAAAGCCATCAGCCACCTGCCCCAGGACCTGAGCCACAGGGAAATTTCATATCCTGTCTATTTAACCCTCAAGTTGCCACCCTCCTCTTCCCACCCATCCCCCCTATTCCCCCAACGGTGTGACATTTCTGCATTTTAAGGCATTCCCAAATGGAGGGGGACACACGGACAAGGGATGGGTTACAGCAGCTCCAGCAAGGCACGGTGGAGAGGGAAGCCTTGATCCTTTACTGCCTGGCTGCTGGCTGGAGTGGGAAAAAGGCAAGCATGTCTCATGCTACCTGAGAGAAACTCATCCTGCTCCCCAAACCTTCCCTGGAGAGCGCAGGGACACGGCTGTGCCCTGTCCCTGAGGGTTTGCCCCGCTGCCTTGGAGGCAGGAGGCTGCAAAGTCCAGCCTTGCCCAACCCCTCATAACTCACCAGTCACTTCCCAACCTTGGCACTTCTCTCAGGATATCAAACTGTGCTGGCGGGAAGCGCCAGGCCGGGCCAATAAAGGTGTTCCCACGAATTAATAGGAGGAAGAAGGAAAAAAAAAAAAAAACTGTGCCAGTTGGGACTCGCCCCTGGAAGGGGACATTGTCTCACCCTCTGGCTGTGCGTGTGGCCCTTTGAAGGCGGATTTCAACCCACCCGTGGGTCGTGTCACCTGTTGGCACCGAGCTCTCCCCGGGTCCCCCAGGAGGGTTTTGTCGGCGACGCCGAGGGTCACTGGAGCACGCAGCTGGGCCAAAGCACGGCCTGAGCAGGCTTTCCCAAAAGAAAAAAAAGTAGCAGCCAGGCTGGAAGGGAGGAGGGGAAGGAAGGCAGGCGGTAAACAAGCTGCGTGAGCCCAGCGAGGAGGCCCGGGAACGCTTCCCGGGAGAGGGCGCTGGGTCCGCGGCTGCCGCCGCTCCGCTGGCTCGTAAACAACTTGTGCAGGGGGAGCACAGGGGGCTTGGGCATGAGCCAGCCACCAAACCCTCCCGGGGCTGGCTGCTCCATCCTCCCAGCCCCGCCATCGCAGCCTGGGGGTCTCTCCCAGGCTGGGGTTTGCTGCCCGCCGTGGGTTTTTTGGGATGGAGGGATGGTGTTTACATTGCCAAGCTGCCTTTGCTCCCCGCTTGCCTTCAGGGTGGGTTGGGGCTGGCCAGCCCCGAGGCTTCCACCGCACCGGGGGGCAACCCCCCTGCTCGGGGGCTTCCACTTGTACACATCTGGGCTTGTTTGCAGCCAAAGTGGACAAAGTTACTGGGGAATTAGCAGGTAACAGGCGTAATTCTTGGAGCTATCGGAGCTCTCAGCGTCCCGATAAAAGAAACACTCAACAAACCTCGGGAAGAGGGCTGGACACTGCTTTACGCTGCCTGTGGCTTGACAGCTCCCCTTTATGGGAGCTATTTTGGGCACCAGCTCCTGCTCTGCTTCCTTTTGCTCCAGCTGAGCTGTTAGATTTGGGTGACCACAGCTGAACTTGGGCTGAACGTGAGTTCCTGAGCTCATTTCCGTGGGTAAAACACCACGTTTGTTTGTGTGTTGGAATGATTTCTCTCTGCACAGGGTGCAGGAACTGGGGTGCTGGCAGGAGGCATTTTCTGGGGTGCTGAGGGGCAGCTCTGCCTTTCCCAAGCAATTCCAGGAGGAGAAAAGCACCTGAATCTCACCTTGTTCTGGACAGACTCGGGGAAATTGCCACACACTGATGGCTGCTCCAAGGTGGTGGTGAGGAATGAGCCAAGTTGTCCCCGCAGGGAGGGTGGGGACCTGGCTCTTGAGATGGGCGATAAATCAAAGCGTGGTTTTGGCCAGTGCTTCCACCTCTTCCCGCCTGAGGATCCGGCTCTCCCTGGCCATTCTCCCTTTGGATTCGGGCTGTACAGTGGCTGTGATGGCCAGGAGGCTCCAGCTCCTCGAGGAATGGCAGTTTCGGTGCCATCTCCCCGAGGCTGGCATGTGGCAGGGCAGGATCCCGTGGCTCCGTGGCAGGCGTGTGGGTGGCGTGTGCTCGGCCACGGACCTGCGTGTGCCCTCAGCGTGTGCACACACGGGTGGCAGCTCCGTCTGCTCCTGCTGGCGTGGCTCTCTTGTCCCTTGGATCCGGGCTGGGAGTTGCACGGAGTTGCAGGAGATGGGACAAGCCACCCGATGGGGTGGAAAAATACCGGGCAGTGCCTGCGGTGTGCTGGGTGCTGAGTGGGTGCCATGGTGGGGCTGGGGGATTTCTCCTCCCTCGAGTGACAGTGAGCGATCCTGCGCCTTGCAGCCAGGGTCTGCAAATCCAGGTGCTGGAGGCTGTGACCTGCTCCAGGGAGGAGAAGCGGCTCACCGAGGCTCTTGTCCCCCCCGCCAAGAGTGGGCACCAAGCCCAAGCCTGTGCCCAGCGCTCGGTGGAGCCTCCCTCTCTCCCCCCGTTTATCCCGGGCCGGCCGGTTTCCATCCCTGCCAGCTATGCCAAGGCAGCCGCTAATGTAAACGCTGCGGAAAGCCCTGGATCCGCTCCCGCCTGCCCAGGGACCAGGGCTTGTTTTTCCGGTCGGGAGCGCTGTTAAAGAGACCCCAGACCCACCTAAAGCCTCCGCTTTCTGCCCTCTCTTCCCTCAGTTTTCCGCACCCACGCACCTCCTCCAAAGGAGTGCGGGCGCTCCCCTCATTGCCGGGGGCGGCCGGGCCGCGATGCCGCCGGAGCGGGCGGAGAAGGAGGAGGAGGAGGAGGGAGGAGGAGGAGGGAGGAGGGGTGGTGGCCCTGTCCCCCCTCCCGGGTCCCCCCCGTCCCGCCCCGCTGCCCAATCCGTGCGGCGGGGCCGGCGCTGCTCCGCCC